>CM061919.1:229839792-229871655 GCA_031002005.1 Vandiemenella viatica | reverse complement strand
CGCTCGCTAACATTCACATTGTTTGACAATTTCTCAGGATTATTGACTTGAATGGTCTTCAACTGTAAGGTCTGTTCGGTGCTCCTGTAAAGGGCAGACAAGGTCTGGTTATACAGATAGGGTGGCCAGTTCCTTCCATCAGAATGTATAATTGTTATTGGACGTGTGATTTTGAGTGACTAGAATTTTCCCGCTTCTTCTCCAGCATAACTGGCGTTTACTTTTGCTTTTCTTTTAGTATCAGAGCATAACGATTACCGTAAATTTCAAAATTTCTTTCCCCTTGTTGAAGTGTTAATCTTTGATGTAGTGGTATGATTAATGTTTTACGTGTATTCTCGCACAGACTACAATATTTTAGAGGATAAAAATGAAGAAATAAATAACAAAATTACGTAGTCAGAGAACAACAGTATCAGAATCAATAATTGGGAGTGCTAACAGTGCTGTAGCGTGATCTTTGGTGGGTATCCCGTTAAGGAGTGTTGAGATGAGATGCAATGTGATCTCTGGCGGCTATCTGGTTTAGTGCGAACGGATTATCATTATTTGCTCTGTTCATCAGCCATGTAAAGTCATAAGATATACCGCAGATTTTAAGCTAGGCCATAAGCTTTCAAACTGTTGAAATTTCCTCCAAATTGATTTCATAGTTTTTGCGTGATGCCTGAACGAAGATACAGACACAAACAGCCCCCCCCCCCATTTTTAACAGTATAAATTAGCATTTCTCAATTTTTATCAAATCGGGTATCAGTAAAATGTCAAACATAATTTTCCGAATCACTAACCTAATTTTTCTTATGTGTATATTATTAATCAAACCTGAACCTATCAATTTTCATCGGCTCGTACCGCGTTCACTTAAGGCGTACACCTTCAATAAAGTTCTTATCAAGCTGTCATTAACTTAATCCTACGCCGATCTCTTTGATGCCGATTGGAAAGGTATTTTATTATATTAACAATACAGTGTTATCTTTATATCCTCGAAATATTCTCTTACAAAGCTTGGTTTATATGAGTATACTCTCATAGTCTTATACAGTATGAGTACCGTATTCTTTTTATATGATCAATTTTTATAGATTTATTTTTTGTTATGATATCTTTATTTCAATTAGAATTAATTTTTTAATATTTTGCCTGCGCACCACCTGTCTCGTCCTCACGGACCACAGGTTGAGAAACACTGGTATGGATGAATTTGGCTAAGTGTAGATATTTTTGTTGTGTGTGTGCGATTGAACGAAAAAAGAGGTTAAATCACGGTGCCGGCCCATTCAGGCCTACTCTTCCGAAAGACACTAAGGATAGTAACTGTAAAGTCTCTATTTTACGGAAGAGTTACCATTCCATATGCTCTGCGGAGAGGTATGAGATTTATGCAGAGACTTTGGTGTAGAAACTAAACTGGTGATTAGAAATCGTGCACGCTACCTTTCCTACCCAGCCGGTTCCAAATGGTAAAAATTGTTCCTTTTTATTTTTGTCTTTACGCCTCGCTGACAACGAAGTCATTAGAGACGGGAAAGGACTTCGGGCCACGAATGGGAAGGGATTCGGTCATGGCGTTTTGAACGATCCATCCCTACATTCTGCTGGATTGATTTGGGGAACCACAGAAAATACAAATCTGTATGACCGGGCGGGAATTAGAATCCACGACCCCGAATGCGAGTCCAGAGCGAAACCGCTCACCCACCACACTCGGTTTAAAAATAAAATAATAATAATATTGTGCTCATTGCAGCTAAAGCCTCGGCAGGTGGTTGCACCAGCGGAGCAGTCGTCTACGTTTTAATAGCTGTTGATGCTGTTGAACCTTTCAGCCGTCATATTGCCATCATAATAGGAGTCACGTCTCGCGACACTGACAGTACTGGAAGCTGGATTCAAATTTTTAATGTTTTTGTTTGATGTTCATTTCCAAAGATAATCAAAGGAAAAGATCCAGTTAACACTGTAAGATTTGCACTTCAAGCAGTAGCGTCAAATCAATTATGCCAAGTATTTTGTATCGTTTACAACTCTGTTTACCGGCCTCCTATCTTTCTGGATCTTTCCACCCTGCTCCATTCTAGTATCAGTTACTGATTATATCGTAATGTAGAGTCAACAAACAAATCTAGGTTCCCTTCTCGAATGTCGACTGACAATTAAGCCACGACTGATGAAGCCGCAGTTGACATTCTAAACGAAACTGATACCAATGCATTCTTGTTATGAATTACTGAAATCAGATTAGTGTGTTCAAGTCGCTTGAAAATAGCAGTCTGTCAGATTACCTTGGTGGTGATAACTAGCTCGCTGATACAGATGTACTATGAGAATCCAGCTTGGGATATGGTCGATGAAACAAAGAGTTCTACCGTTCTTGTTATGTCCAAAACTACACTGCAACAAATCATTGCACAACGTGATTACAACAGGAGAATTAATAGCACAGTAAACGAACAATAAAATAGATTGGAGAGAATTGGGTTTACCCTGTGTGTGAAAGGAAAGATCCTCTTGTAGATGTAGGTGTAGATAAAACGCATTAAGCCTTATAAAAAGAGGAGTGAGTACAAAAGATACGGTAATATCAATTACTTTGTATCCCTCTAGCCTCTGTTTAAATTAAGAGTTAAACTGACCTATGACAGGAAGGAAATTCTGAATTCGAAATTTTTCTGACGTGTTCAGCTCAACTTCTGGTCCTTGGACACAATCAAGAGGTCACAAACGCATAGTCATTCTGCGCTTGTTCTGTTTTTCACTGTCATACTCGGCGGCTTTCATCTTATTTTCCTCGGAGATTTCTCTTCTCTTTCCATGTTCACAGCTAGGGCTGGTGTGTTTATGTCCAATATAGGGTTCTGCCGAGTTCCAATAGGTTTATTTACTTTTCCAAATATATAGTCTCAAAATATTGTGTAGAACCCCACTTACCTCAGTTGCATTTTGTTATTCAGACGTGATTTTGCTGTATCTTCTTTGTTCTCTGGAATTTCAGCCGCATTTCAGATCATTCGGTGCCAAAATAAGTTTGGAAATAGGCTACTTTCTTTACGCGAGTTACAAAAAATTATTTTTATGCGGGGTCCTTTGTGGTGCGGGAATATAGGCTGCAGCCTACACGAACTATGCGTAAATGCAGTGCTATTTCCAGGTGTTAATAGGATCAGCACGTCGAGGTAGATCCTGTGTCGCCGCAACAGGCTGCAGATAAACCTAGCTGTGGGATGGATAAATCCGGAGACAGAGCCCCTGCTTAGGAAAGCCGTAGGGAGGTCATGGGAGTAGTGCCTGTTGAAGCCCTTTGTAGATGGCGTTACACTTGTGAAGAGACTACCTTCTCTGATATTACCAAAACTTTCAGTGGTGACTACTTCCAAATACCACGTAATTAGGTTTTTTATAGGTTAAAGGCTTCTGGTGATTGGTTAAAAATAAATTAGGCGGAGAATATAAAGAAACTGAACGCGAGCAATTCTTGTGTCACAGATTTCTTTTTTAATTTATTTATTGATTTACGCCTCGTCGACGGCTTAGGTCATTAGAGGCTGGATGGGACTGGCGGCAAGGATCGGGAAGGAATTCGGCCATGGCCTTTTTGAAGGAAGCATCCCGGCATTCGCCTGGAGTGATTTGGAGAAACCATGGAAAACCCAAATTTGGACGCCCGGAAGGGGATTCGAACCCGCGTTCTCCCGAATGCGAGGCCAGAACGTTTAACAGATTACATTTTGAGTAGAAGTCATATCTTTGAAAGTAGAGAATAATGTTGGCAGCGCCCGACTCAGCAGACCAAACTCTTTTTAGTTCAGCGTTCTGGCCTCGCATTCGGGAGGACGGCGGTTCGAATCCCCGTCCGGGCATCCAGATTTGGGTTTTCCATGGTTTCCAAAATCACTCCAGGCAAATGCCGGGATGCTTCCTTAAAAAGGCCATGGCAGAATTCCTTCCCATTCCTTGCCCCCATCCTTTCCCGTCTCTAAAGACCTCGCTGTTGAGCAGTTAAAAAAAAAAAATTGTTCAGTTGCAGAGAAGTCATTGTAATGTATGGTAATATGAATCGGAAAGAACCCTGAGTAAAATGTGAAAATGATAAGAGAAACACCAATAAATGTTAATTTGGATATGTAAAAAAGAATTACGTGATCATTAACTATATTATTTCAATGTTAGAATGAATATGAATAAAAATAGGCGATTATTTGGTTTCAACACGTTTACATTATTTTCATGCACGTAAGTAAATTTTTGTATCATCGTATCTGTAAAGTTACAAGAGGCTTAGTCAAGGTGGTGATCCAGTGAAGTTCATACCACATGTATATGACGCAAGAAGCCTTTGTCTCAGCCGACGTATTAGTCTGGGCAGGTTTACGGTCTGTGCGCCCAGTCAGTATGCCACTTTGTGGTTGGTCTGACACTGAGTCCCGACGTTGCGCAGTGCTTCCGCAGTGAGGTAAGCGAATTGCTCTGTGCAGCTGACCGCCATTGAGCGGCCGGAAGTGACGACACGGAGCGTTATCACCTACCTGTCACCGGCCACCTGCGTGGCGTCCATACTACTCGTACAACTATGTCGCATCAACAAAATTCCCGTGTCTGGTTGTAATGTGATTCTCTGCTGACACGCAGTCACATGAAAGTCTGATGATTTAGACAGATTTCCTTTCTGTTCGCACAAGTTTCTAAACAAATCGCTAAAAATCTCAGGACCGCGTTCGCAGTTTTAACAGGCGCCATACTGGACTCAGGAAGATAATGTTACTGCGATTTCACACAGTACCGCTGCATTCCGCATACCGTTAACTACAAGAGGCTGGTTTTTACACTTTCAAAATCACTACCAAGTTCCTTATGAGTAGGGTTCGGAATTTTTGGACAACTCATACTTTTTTCCTGCCTTCTTTCTGAGCTGTAATGATGACATAAACACAGATTAAAAATTTCTAAATGTATTTTATATAGCATATAAATGTATATTCAGGCCATTTTCCTAATTTTGGTCGTAAGTTGATAAAAAAACTTTTTTTTTTTTAATAGTACCTGGAATTCACAAGATGTTAAAGATGAGAAGAAATTAAGATAATTATTCACTGAAGTGTACTTCTCTTACACATTAGAGGAAGAAACTAAACTAACTGACACTGAATTAAAGTTGTGCATTATTGTCACTCTCTAAACGTCCCCCGCCTTTTAATCTCGACAGCAACATGTCAGTGTAGATCCGCGTCAATCTATGTCTCATTGAAATAATTTTGAATATAATCCTCAGTCATTGTTAATCCGCAGTGGATCAGTGAGTAGGCCTACTGTCATGCCGACAACAATTATTGAAAATGTGAAGTTCCGGAGTTACATAAAGGAATTTGGAGAGAAGTATTTTAGTATATATTGTAAGATAACAACCGTAGACGTTGATTAACCTGTGACTTATATCGCAGGCAAAAGATTATCTCTGAGTTAATAAGAAATGTTTTGTTTTGTTGGTTGTTATGGAAAGAATATATTGATAAGTCGAGTCTGAAATGTGAAGATTTCTTTTACAATCTTAAAAAGTTTAATTCTAATTGGTTTAGAGAAGTCAATAAATCTTTCTTTTAACTGAAAAGTATTGGTTAATGTGCAGATAAAATATTAAAGAAACGAAGATATCGTAAGACATTTTGGTGTGTGTCCAAAATGCAATACGGGCTACACGAAACGTGAGTGTAACCTTGCAAAATGTAAATTATATGAAATTAATGTGACTTCAACAAAACGATTTAAAATTTAACTACCCAATGATGTAGTGAGTGTACGGAAGCAACTTATGCTGTCTACATGAAAGCGACACTACCAGATAAAGTAAATAATGTATAATTGAGCATGTTTATTTAATTTAATTAATTGCAATGGAGCACAGGCTCCGGTGGCAATTTCCCTACACACCCATCTTCCCCCTATCCTGCACCCACCTACATTTGCCCTCTACAAATATTATCTTTATATTCTTTCAAAGTTTTCGGTAAATTATTCATCATTTCTCTTGGTAACTCATTCCAATCTTCCCACACCCTTGTGCCTGAAATCGAGTGCCAGCTTGTGGTCATGGTCATCTTTTCCCTTCCATGCACTACTTTTCATACTTATTGCAATATCTTTCCATGCCTCATCGCCAGTATATGCCCTGTACACTCCCATGACCCTCCTCATCCTCCTCCTGTCTTGCAATGAATCCAATTCCAGCTCCTTTATCATATCCGTCACTGATTGCATTCTGCGATAATTTCCAGAAACAAATCTAGCAGCCCTTTTTGCACCCTCTCCAACTCCTGTATATGATACGTAAAATGAGGGTCCCATACTACACTACCATATTCGAGCAATGGTCTGACCAAAGTTTTGTAACCCAATTCCTTGACTTCTCTCGTACATCCCCTCATCACTCTCTCCAACAAGTGCAGAACTTTGAAACCTTTTCCTACCACCAATCCAATGTGTCCAGCCCAGTTAAGCTTGTTATCAAAAGTAATTCCAAGATATTTACATTTCAAGTCTTCAGCAAGCAATTCTTTCCCCACCTTATATTCATAATTAACATTTTGTTTTTTATTTGTGTATCTAATTAAGCTGACTCTTCTTTGCATTTATCTTCATCCCATGTTTACTAACCCAGCTAGATATCCTGTCCAGATCACCCTGCAACTGTTTACAATCCTCTATCGTTTTGATTCTTTTATACAGCATTATGTCATCTGCAAACAATCTAATTTCAGATAGTAAACAAGCAACACAATTATTCATTAGAATAATGAATAGCAATGGTCCCAATACGCTACCCTGTGGCACACCCATTTTTACTTCTACTTCTTTTGATACTACATTTCCTACCTAACTTTCTGTTTTCTACCTTTTAAAAATTGTTGTACCCAGCAAATCACTTTCTCATCCACTGCAATGGTTTTTACCTTATTTACTACCATTTTGGATGTATAGTAAATTTAAATGTTTGGTCATATTTTGTAATTTTTAGGTCATATTTACCCGGTCTTTTAAGTGTTATTTATCTGCATATTTCTCTATTTTTTGGCATAAATATCCGAACCCTACTTATGAGAATCATATTTGCCACCAAAGGGCGTCGAATCAGCTAAACCACCCGTGTTGAGCCTCCGTCATTGTCACAGTGTTTTCGCTACTTCGTTCAAGGGACGAGATTCGTTTCATTAGGAGCTAAATTTAAATGTGTACTTCACTCTTAGCAACAAAGATAAAAATCTATCCTTCAGCATGATTAACTGAATTTTTCTTAATACTGGGATGGCCCATGCTATAAATTACTGGAATGATATACTATGAATGGCGAAGTTGGTGGTTTGTACTCGTAGTAGAATGAAAGGAGAACAGGCTCATTGTTAGCAATTGTTGGTCAACTGTAATAGGATACGTAGAAATATACTTGCAACGTCTTATAAACAACTATAAACACTTTTGGACGCATTAAACACACGTATGACACAAACTAGTGTTAATTTGCAACAGTAAAATAATTTAAATTACACATTAAATGTAATTGACATTGCAAAAATATTTGTTTTTCAACTGAAATAGGTTCGTAGCGAATGACCTACAACGTACTTATGAACAATTAGAAATTATGAAATGTTTTCCAAACTAAAAAGCTCCTCACCCTAGAAAACACACACAATTCATCCATATATTTTATGATATGTAGGACTTCTATCTAGCGGTAGTGCAATCACTCCTTATCGACGCCAGTGAAGGTTAGCAGCCTGACTTAACTGTCGCATACCCGTGACCTTGATTAGTTTTGCCATTACAGCTTGAATTTAAAAAAAAAATATCCTTTCTTAATTAATGATGTTACCAAAGGAGAACTTAATCTCTAAAATGATACATCATTTATCGATTTTAGTTATGTATAAAAGGAGAAAGATTACTCGTCACAAAAAAGACCTTTCAGGAATATATACTATATGATTACAATGTGTTTAGGCGCTCTTGACATGTGATTCCTCGCGGTTGATTACTGGGTCCTGTAAACGTTGTACGAGTTTTCGCTGGTGACAGGCGCGGATGTCTTATCGGCTGAGCGGCTCCGCTCAGTGTGTTTCATCACTGCCTTACGCAACCTCACTGCTCAGTGTAAATGAGTCCCTAAACAGAGCCAAACACGCGCAGCGTAAACACCACCACAGAATAGCGATAGTCACACTGTGCAAGCCTAGCTTCGCTCTACGAGTCATATGCACCTACCATTGGTTGTCTTTAATTTTCTTAGTATAGTACACCAAACTCGCCTTTTTTGATAAGGCTGCTGCAGCAGCATGATGGTATACGACGTCTGACACGGAGTAAGCTGGTTCGATCCCCGGTTGTGGAAGAAATTTTACATCATCGATAAGTGGCTGGCAGAGGTGGTATTCCACGACATGTGTACAAATGTCCATGATTAAATCCCAAACATGTCCTCTGCACGGATTGAATGAGGACGTACGATACAGTGTTGATGGTGATGCGTCCATAGAATGAGGATGATAACCTTGCTAGGTTTGAATGGGCAGGAACCAGAGTTCACCCGTCTTTGTTCTTTCAACTATCATTCACAAAATAAAAAGTACACTCAATACTTTTAAGCATCACAGTACTCCACAAACAAAATAAAACGCTCATGTGCTCCAACCACTCGACAAATTAACGATAAATGACCCCATGACCCCCAAAAAAATTTTCCCATCACAGTTTACATAGGGGGTACCTCAACCCATGGCAGCTGCCAACGCGTATGTTACCGGATATGATCATCATCGTACCGCAAAAAGTATCATCTTCGATGTCGCTGAAGCAACATAATGATGTGTAACTCGATATTTATGAGCTTATTTTGTTTGAGACCCTAAGTCTAAGGAATTTTCATCATTTCGGATATGCCCAGCAGGGTTTGAGAGGTATAATCACCAAATTGTGTGTCTAATTCTTGGTTAAATTCCCAAACCTCTCTGCAGTAAGTATGGTGAAGAAGTTGTTGAATGCGTTGTAGGAATGGTTGCAGGTAGACTACGCAGAGTGACGAAGTTTCGATATGTTACCGTTAAAGTGCAGAAATCAGTTAATCTGCAGACTATCTAGGTAATGTGCAGATTAACTAGAGCGAGCCGGTTAAAAGTGCGAAAATTGTTTTCATTTCTCAAATATTTCTGACATTACCTAGGTAATCTGCAAATTACCTATATAATCTACACATTACCTACTAGGTACCGGCTAAAATGAAAATAGGTTATTTGCTGGAACAACAGCAAGGTTTCTTTACACTTAAATTAACATAACGTTGTTTATTTATATATATCTAAACTATATAACAAAATTATGCTTACTTATTAGTGTAATCCAAAGTGTGACGGTCCGACCGTCTCTGTGCTTAAATAGCAATGATAATTATGGAAATTTAATATTTTATATTCACATTAATTTTAATATTACATCAATTCTTCTTACATTTATATTTCATAAGCATCTCAATTTTGCGGGGAATGGGTCAAATTTGCTCTGAACAAAAGATTCACAAACATAACTAGACATTTATTTTCACATATGAAACTTGATGAATTTAATTATAAAATTTAACATTCATCTTCCTTTTTTATAATTATCAAAAATAACAACATTTGATATCATGGGCGCCACCCTACATGAGACTTATGTTTACACGCTGTTGACTCAAGACAAATTGTCCGACTAGCTCATTATAAACAATTTTACTGGACATGAGAATTCTTATTTTGTGAATCGCTTCACCCAGGAACGTTTACGGGAGTCTTGATTCCTAAACAATTCAGTGGTAATGTTATATTCACCTTCTCAAGTGCATGATGTTGTGTAGATGCACTAGATCACTATCTTTAGTCGATCCGGAGGTCCAACCGCGGCGCCAAGCAACCATAAACTTAGTTAAACTTTAAGTTTAACCACTGCACTATTTCCCACTGAAAAACACACTTATCACTTTACACCGCTTCTTGGTCTGCATCCACAGAGAGTTGGCACAGAGGTGTTGCTTGGGCAGGCACCTGTGCCCCAGTGTCGTCCTTCTCCGGCAACCGACGCACCCTTTTGTCTCTTTTGGCGGGCGAAATTCCATCTGCCAATCAGGAGTTCAGCCACTTGCCAACCCCCACCGTTCGCCATGAAAAGAGAGAACACATCTTTCCGTCAATAGGTGGCATACCCTGTCTCTCCAACCAACCTTTCCATTCACACTTTGGTCCTATTAATATGATAAAATGTGGAGTGACACACTGTTCACTACAAAAGACTGGTGACACTTTGAATTACATTGCGATTGGTTTTTGCAACAAAAACACCTTTTTCTGCGTACACTTAGATTAGCAGTCATATTTTCTGAAAACCTTCCCAGTACCAGGGGATTGTTTTATTTCTGTTTGACCGTAAAGTTATTTCTACAGCAGAGACATCTTCTCTCGAAAAAAATCTCACTTTGCAAACACTGAATTCGGATTTTGTAGACAATTTTTTAAAGCACCAGTTTTATTTGGTACCACGTTTATAGAAGCCATTCTCTATTTTACTAAGAACTACAGTTAAAATCGATCAGGTCAACGCAAATTATGAGAAATAAAAACGACCGGCGACGATAAGAAGCTGGAAAAAACAAACTAAAAGAGGAGGAAGGAGCTGGGAAAGGAAATGAGAGAAACAAACTTTTGAACTTTACAGAAGTGCGGAAAACTCTTGATTCCGCACTGTAACGGAGAAAATCAGTTAATCTGCGGGTAATGTGAACATTAACGGCTTTCTAGCTTTGGCGGTAACAGATTCACTTCTTAATCCGTCATGGTTTCCCAAATCACTCCAGGCAAATGCCGGGATGCTTCCTTCAAAAGGCCATGGCCGAGTTCCTTCCTATTCCTTGCCCCCTCCCCCAATTATTACCCCTCTCTAAATACTGTTAAAAAAAAAAAACATTATTCCGTCTCTATCGTCACTGGACAGGGTAACGAAACATCCAGACGACGCAGGGTTTAAGCATACAGCGCACACTAAAGGCAGAGTTGAACGTCATGTTTTAAGTGTCGGTATAAATTCCAGGCTTCACCGGAATATGATTTCCTAACAAAATGGATGTTTTAACGGGTTGCAGTAGTATAGAATGGTAGTATATGGCTCTGTGGATGTTGGTTCGTCGCAGGAATTAAAAACTTTCAGTATTTCTTCCGGTCATGTTCCGCTATCCTTTGCAAAATTATGATTGATAACTTGTAGGTGTTAATTGAGATGGAATGAATGCTTCTGCGACAATTTCTCTACACATGCATTTTCTGCTGTTTTATTACTATAATATTTTTAATTCTTTCAGTTTTTTCCATAGGTAATTTAATCCAATACCTCATCTACAAAAATCAATTTTTCCCAGTGGCTTGTGCCTGAAATCGAGTGTGAGCTTGTGGTCACGATCATGTCTTCACTTCCAAGCATTACTGCTGATCCGTCTACCAAAACCTTCCATACTTCGTCACCATTGTATGATCTGTACACTCCCAGAACATATGTTCTTGTTCGTAGCCATAATATTGGTAATATTAATCACAACGATTTATATAGCGTTTGGTGTTTGTAGTCCGAAGGCCGGAGGGTGTTTACCAATGTATACTGTGAATCAGCGCATTATCCAGCGTTTACCTTCCGGCAGCTCGACTTGCTGATATGCTCTAAAGCTACAGAATAACTTCGGTCCGGTCGTAGACACGAATACCATACTGATAATTGTGAGAATAATGCGAGAATGTTTGGATTATATGAAAGACTTATTTTTAAAAGTAACGACGCACGAGGTGTGTCCAAAAAATGACGCGAATTTTCATTTTTTTGAAAGAATTTTATTTATTCGTTTACATCGATGTCATCCCCTTCAAAATAGTCCCCATTAGATATTATACACTTATGCCAACGCTTCCTCCAATCCCCAGAACACTTCAGGAACTTGATCCTTGGGATAGCTCTTTCAGCGATACACTTTTAATCTCATGTATGCTTGTAAAATGACGGCCCTTCAGGGATAACTTTATTTTTGGGAACATAAAAAAGTCACACGGGGCCATGTCTGGTGAATACGGAGGATGAGGGTATCATTACAGTGTTGATTTTCGCCAAAAATTCGTGAACAAGCAACGATGTGTCAGCAGGTGCATTATCATGACGCAAAAGCCATGAATTGTTATGCCAGAAATCCGGGAGTCTCTTCAGGCCAAGGCGTTGAACTTGAAGGTAGTATTCCTTATTGATCGTTTGACCTTGTGGCAAGAATTCATGGTGCCCTATGAAATTAAAATCGAAAAACACATTGAGCATAACCTTAACATTTGACCAAAATTGTCGAGCTTTTTTTACGGTCTTGGCGATCTAGAATGTCTCCTTTGGAACGATTGAGCCTTAGTTTCGACATCACAGCCATAAACCCATGTTTCATTAGCCGTTATGACTCGTGAAGATAGAGTGACACTTTAAATCATAATTTTGTCTGGACACAATACATTTTTCTACGCCGAATTATTTTTCTTAACTTTTTGCTATGGCATCACGCTTCGTCGACGTCAGGTGTGGGAAAGGATTGGGGGCAAGAAATTGAAATGTATTGGGCCATGGTCTTTTTAATAAAACCATCCCGGCATTCATCTGGAGTGACTTCCGGAAAACTGAAATCTGGATGGCCAGACGGGGATTCCAACCTGCGTCCTCCCGAATTTGAAGCCAGAGTGTTCCAGCTTATTCACCAATTTTAATTAAAAACTTTCAGGATTTATTAATGTTTCTTGTTTATTTTTCTTACTTTATGTCTGCAGCATTCGGTTATCGCTGATCAGATCATATTGCGAAATTTTTCGTTCTGTTTGGAATCACTTAGGGCGCCATTAACGAGCCCGGACAGTAGCGTAGCTAGGCCAACAAGGGCCCCGGTGCAAAAAATTTATTTTGGGCCCTCAGGCCAGATGGGCGAACTTTTTTTTTTAACTTTGTGTTGGTGGTAGGGGCCTCATGAGCAGAGGATGGGGCCCTTGAGTTGTGCTTAGGGGTCCCCTGAGCAGTGAGAGTGCCCTTAGTGAGGGGCTTCCTGAGCCTCAGTTTGTCATGAAGGCTCGTGGGCCTCTGAACTGTGCTTGGGGCCCCCAGAGGTGCGCTTTGGGGCCCCCAGAGGTATGCTTGGGGGCCCCCTGAGCATAGGGGCCTCGGTGCACTGCACCGCCTAGCCCCATAGTAGCTACGCCCCTGGCCCGGAGAACGTCTTCGAAATGTTGAAACTAGAAACACGCCCGCCTCCACTGTTGTACAATGAAGGAAGCTCGTAACTGTTACCGGTAACGGTTACTGGCGCCGCTATCGGCCGAGTGTCGCTCGCGCCAAATTGACCTCAAACGGCGGAGCCGCCGCCTTATCTCGTCCACCTGCAGCGCCCAATTTACGGCTGACGCATTACGCGCCCGCAAAAAACTTTCCGCCGAGACGGGGAATTTGTCCACCCTTCTTCCTTGTCGCCTCTGAGCTGGATTCACAGTACAAGAGTGGAAAGGGGGATGATTCCACAGCGTCACCATATATATCGTTCTTAAAAAATAACGAGCAGATTTTGCATTTTCATTTCTCCCAAATTATAAAACTGGCTAATGGAATATTCAAAATTTGTAATCCCTGCCTATTAGTTCTATTTACTGCCGCCAACGGCGCTGTTATCAGTTAACGTGAAAATGGCGACGCGAAAGGAGAAGTCGGTTTGTGTGATTTCGCTTCGCATATGCACCCGTGTTCCACGAATTTCTCATGCCAGTTGTAGACCTGTTTATGAGGAGGTGGCACTTTATCGAACTTAAGACGGAATGCACGCTGCGTATCAGTAATGGGTTCGATTTTGTTTGTACTGTAGCTCAGAAAATACTTTGTGGCGTCGCCACTTTCACGTAAACAAAAAGGAGTGGTGTTGACTGCAGCGAATGGAACAAGTAGGCGAAGATTACAAACTTCGTACCTTTCTTTATCTTGTGATTTTATTTATTTAATTTAATTGCGTTTGATCGCACACACTGGTGGCAATTTCCCTACCCATCAACTTTTCCCCTTTCCTGTACCCACCTACTTTTACACTCTATAAATTTTAACTTTAGATTCTTTCAACGTTTTTGATCAAATACGAAAGAAAATCTTCCCACACCTTTGTGCCTGAAACTGAGCGCCAGCTTCTGACCATGGTCATCTTTTTTTTTTCCTTCCATGCATTACTCCTAATTCGTATACCAATATCTTTCCAAGCCTCAACACCAATATACGACTTGTACACTCCCACGACTCTATTCACCCTCCTCCTGCCTTCCAGTAAAGTGACGTGTGATATGTGGCACGACTTTTTATTTTTTATGGTTTGTGAAAAATAAAAATGCAAAACCTACTCCTTCGTTTGAATAACCCAGTAGAACAGCCCAGATCATGTTCAGGAAGAACTATATCATTGGAACACAAGATGCGGGTGAAGAGAGTGCTGGGAATGTAAAAGATGTACACTGTCTATGAAGAACGAATGGATATTGGTAGATGAATTACGAGCAGTACGCGAAAGGGATACTGATAACCGTAATCACAAGCAGACACTTAACTTCGGGACGTAAGAGAATGAGAAAAATTTATTTAGCAGCTTAGGGAGTCCGAGACAGACATAAATTGCGAAGTGAAATGATGGAAAATGTACCAGATGAACATTGAAATTAAAATCCATAAAGGGCATAAATAGTTTGGGAGTTGAACTTGCACTAAAGAATTAAGATTAAAAAAAATCATGACAAGTGAAAGTTAGAAATTGCGTGAAAGGAAATTTACAGCAGTGCATACGCTCTATCGATATTAAACTGAGTTAAAATACCTGCGCAAAAGAACAATAGTTGTAGGAGAAGGCACTTAAATTATCCAGTATTGTTGCGTGTGTTACTGGATCAGGGTGGTACATCCTTGTCAGATTGAAGCTTTGGACACCGCGTACACTCCGTCGTTCGGTTTTTTGGTGGTTTTTCGCAATCACCTGGGTCATTGGTCCCCAAACTTTTTATCCCGACGACCCCTTCATAGAATATTTCCCTTCTTGTCGACCCTTAGATTAAGTATTAAGGAGTCACCCACTGCTTGCCAACGGCCTCCGAAAGGATGGCGGAAGAGCGGGGAGCGGTTCAGGACAACTTCTTGCCCTTGGGGTTGGAAACGGCCCCTAAAGGCGAATAAATCAGAAATGATCAACGGCATGGAGATGCAGAAGGCAACGGGAAACGCCTGCATTAAAGACCCAAAGGGTATCCCGAGGACATGTAATACTCTCAAATTACATATATCATGATGGCTTCTTCCTGGGTAAAATATTCCGGAGGTAAAATAGTCCCCCATCGGATCTCCGGGTGGGGACTGCTCAGGGAGGAGTCATCAGAATGGATAGAAACATTCTACGAGTCGGAGCGTGGAATGTTAGAAGTCTGAATAGGGCAGGTAGGTCAGAAAACTTAAAAAGGGGGATGGAACAACTTAAGTATTTAATAAAAACATTCAATCATTTTTGCCATTTATAATGCTAAGCAATAAGTAGACCAGCAAAACAACTCGAGGAAAGAATTTATAGTTCCCATATCTTATAAAGTCTGCCCAATAACATTAGCAGAAAAGGAAATATTTCACTGTGATTATAATCTTAGAAAATGAAAACAAAATTATGGATAGATGGAATAAATTTCGAATAAAGGCCTGCCAAACAGAACAGATGGTTCTCGCAGTGTTTTAACATGCCACAGAACGATGGTGCCACATTGCTGAGAATTCAGGTGACTCGCACACGTCAACAAGGCTCTACAAACTAATCTTACCTCAGTGTGCAAAAGTAATTTGTTGAAAGTTTCATCATTTTCTTCACATAACTTCGTAAAGAATCGGGAATTGAAAAGCAGGGATGTAGCAAACCATATGTTTTCGTTTTTGAGCAACGGGTTCGTCGCCTGAGTCGAAGAACCGAATCGTTACTCACAAATTAATTTCGTTACTCGCATGTTTTGGGTATACTCGCATTTGTCGTATAGACATCAGTTCGATTCGATAAACGAACGAACACGGCGTATCATGCGTCATGCGGGAGCTGGAACGGTTCGCCCAGCGATTGAATGAACAGATGTTTGTTTAGAAATTAGTTGAATTAAGTGTGCTGCGATTGTGATATTAGATATTATTCCCAAGTATGTAATATTCAGTGCAGTAAATCAAATGTACGAACAAGTTATTTAAATTTACTTTGCTCAATTAACAATTTACTTGAACTTAGCAAAGTACTAGTGAAGTAATTCATGCGATGCTTCATGCTAGTGCTCAATTGTATCGGAAGTAACGTGGCATAGCATTAATTATCGCAGGATCCATGTGATCAATACGGTTCTATCTTTGATGTTGAATGTTTGTTGTAACCGCGATGCAACAACAATTACGAATCTAATCACCAAAAGATGAAGAATTCAGATAAATAATTGAAAACAGTAAAGGAAGACAGTGGTGAAACCTCCTATTTAAAAACGAAATACTTTGATGAGATTATAATATTTGTTAAATACATCATATCAGGCTAGTATGCGGGGTTTTGAGTAGGCTACTTTAAAAAATAACCGTCATTAGTTATTGTCACTAGATATGTCACAGTCAGGTGAAGGTCATGGTTTTTTTGTATGCAAACAGTTGTTTAGTTTGAAATTAGATTACACTTTCGTATATAATATTCATTACAGTAAATCAAGTGTACATTCAGAGGTTTTCCGTAAGATCCACGTGCTAATTACTTGACTTTAAGTTTTATGCGAATATACAACTTAGCTAAACTTATTTTATTAAATAAACTATTCACTTTAACTTTACCAAGTACGATCGAAGTCGTCCCATACGGGATGCGACTCGATGCGATGCTTCATGCTAGTGTTCGGTTGTAACGATTCGAAAGTAACGGGTACTGATTGATTTAGTAAGGAATGCATGCGGGTACAGAATTTCTCGTTACTTTTACAGCTTTATTGAGAGGAAGAGCTTAAATTTATTTATTCGCGATTATTATTGGAATATTTCATTTTTTTAATAGACAGTTTAATTGATCCTCTTTAGCATTAGTCGACCCCCTTTCGACCGCCATGTATTAATCGACCCCTGGAGAACTCTTATGGAACCCTTGGGGTCGATATCGTGTACTTTGGGGTCCCCTGATCTAAGTGAACGCTGGAACCGTCGCCCATCTTTGCCTCAGAAACTACTCAACAGTTATGAATGTAATAACTAATAATTTTTTTAAAATGCCTTTTGTTATGGAAAAACTGACGGCATCTCGTTTCGACTCTCCCGTACTCTGGTGCGGGAATGAACTTTTGTCATTTAACTCCAACGATCGATTAACGATATTTGTATCTCATACCTTCCGTAGCAAATATTTATATTTTTGAAATATAACTCTGTTTGCGAACAATATAATACAATTCGAATGTATCCGGGTTTTTTTTCACAATAAACTACGTTTAAAAACTTATTACATGCATAATTGTTGAAACTGATTGCCTGAAATTATTTGTGTACACATTTGAATAAAAACAAAAATCAGCAATGAGATTTAATCCGGTGACGTCGTGTTTGTGGGGTAAATACAGTAGTTCGCTCGTTGCGCAATGCGCCTCTTTAAATCCCCGTAACTTAGAAAATATTTGAACGCAACGGAATATTTCAATGCCGATTTTCTCAATAACAACGAAGAAGCGCATGTTACTGCTTTGACATACTGCACTTCTGGCCATGAGCTTTCATTACATAAAGTAACAATCGAATCTGAATTTTACAATTGGAGGCCTCTCCTTGTAAGTGGTATTGCAGTTGTATAGATAACTGCTGATAAGTTTATATATTGTTGTTTGTGCTTTACATTGTTTTTCGTGATGATGCTACAGAATTATAGGGATAATGGAGAAGGCAAATGTATCTTTTTTATATACGGATCAAAAGTCCGGAAACGGCAGAATGCCAATTTATAAGCAAAAATTGTCTTGGAGTGCCTATGAAAATGGAATAAAAGAACATAAGAATCTTTGTTCCTAGATGTAGAAAGTTTATTTATCTTCTGTATTTTCTCAGGCTGCGAATACATTTACAACATTTGTTCAAACTGTCGTTCTTAGCTTTGATGAAGGCCGCCGCATCGCACCAAGTTGTATCGTTCACGGTGGAAGAACTCCGAGGACATCCTAACGATGCGACAGGTAAAGAAAATTCTTTGCAGGACATCGACTTCAATCTCCCCAGAGCTCTCGATCACAACACTTATCACTTAACTCTACAAGAGAAAATCAAGTTGTGTTATATCAGATGAACGAGCTGTCCATGGGACAGAACATCCTGACTTCTTTTTCCTATAAAGGGCGCAAATCCCCCTGACGTCGATGAGAATTAAACCCACAAAAACAACAAACATTTTCCTGTAAACTTTCCAGGGAACCTTTGACTAAGGTGTTCGAGAGCCCCATATATATATACCAACTGGGTTTTATCATGCTGAACGGACAAGAAGTGGGATATATTACATTAGCTTGCAAGTCACGAAAAGCGACATTCTCTATTAACCGATGACTAAGATCTTTTTGTACCAGGAATCCTGATCTCAAATTAATATATTTAACCTGCTCCTTTGTGCTTAAAATTTGTATAGTCTTCATGCATAACACCACGCATCTGAAGCCAGGGTGAGGGTAACACCTCATCCCGACCTATTTACTTAATCTTCCAAAAGACGCTTAAGAGACCTCCAAGATGAACGTCTCGTTTAAGAAAGTTTACCTTACTGAATAAGGTCCAAAACGTGAATAAAGTGATCGATCTAACTGAAAGTTGAAAAGACAGAACGCTGGCCTCGCATTCCAGAGGACGCGGGTTCGAATCTCAATACACATTTCGGTTTTCCATTGTTTCCCCAAATCACTCTGGACAAATGCCGGGATCGTTTCTTAAAAGGCCATTGCAAAATTCCTTCGGTCCTGCCAACCCTTCTTTCCCGCCTCTAATGACCTCAACGTTGACGAGGCGTAAAGCCAGAAGCAAATCTATATATACCGGGTGCTTCAAAAAAATGTATACACACTTTAAACTATTGTTGTTTTCCCGCTCTACAAGGTTAGTGTTATATTTCTTCGCCAGGTGCCAGCATAATCGTCCCTCTATGTTATATTATCAGTTGGAATTTGTAATATCAACATGGGGGACGTACGTTTGAGTTTTGAAGAACGTAAGCAGGTTATTAAGTGGTACTGGAAGTTTGAGAATGTAAATGAAGTTCAAAGACAGTGGAGAAGGGAGTATGATACAGAACCACCTTCAAGATTAACAATTACACGCATACGAGACAAGTTCGAAGTTCATGGAACAGTGTGTGATGTGCATAAAGGTCATTCAGGTCGGCCTCGAACAGCTACAAGTGATGAGTCATCAATGGCAGTCTTGGAACTGTTTCAACGCTCTCCTAACAAATCTTCAAGGCAAGGGGCACGTGAAAGTGATGTAAGTGCTAGCAGCGTGCTACGCATTCTGAAGAGAGGCAAGTATCGTGTTTACATTCCAAGGCTGGTGCAACAACTAAGTGACGACGATCCAGATAGAAGGTTGCAATTTTGTGAATGGATTCAGGAGATGGTTATACGTGAACCGGGATTTATGGGTAGCATCATTTGGTCGGATGAAGCCCAATTCAAACTTAATGGAACTGTCAATAGGCACAATTGTGTTTACTGGGGTGAAGAAAATCCTCACATTACAATTGAAAAAGCTGTAAATTTGCCAGGTGTAAATGTGTGGTGCGGTTTGTCTTCAAGGGGACTCATTGGACCTTTTTGATTTGAAGGCACTGTAACTGGTATTAATTACCTAACAATGCTTGCTGATTCCATATTTCCTGCCATTCGTGCATTATACGGTAATGATGATTTTTATTTTCAACAAGATGGTGCTCCGCCGCACTATCACAGGGACGTACGAGCTTACCTGGATCAAAATTTGTCGGGCCGGTGGATAGGACGCAGGGGGCCAATCGAGTTTCCAGCACGCTCTCCAGACCTTACACCACTGGATTTCTTCTTGTGGGGCACAGTAAAAGATGAGGTGTACAAACGTAAACCACGTAACCTAGACATTCTTTGGAATGAGATTCAAGCAGTGTGTAGAGAAATCTCATTGGACGTTTTGATACGATGTACAGAATCTGTGGTGACTCGTACTCAGAATTGTATTGATGCTGCAGGTCACCAATTTGAACAGTATTAACATTTGTTGTTTATGTTTGATTTACATTGGACTTTTAGCTTTCTATTTTCCTGAAATTTAACTTTGTAGAACGGTAAATAAATTTTCTATGGAAGTTCAAAGTGTGTATACATTTTTTTGAAGCACCCTGTATATAAAAATAGACGTGTTTTTTCCTATATTTCACTTTTCAGCCACCACTACCGTAGCACAGATCACTGATGTTTGTGGGTGGAAGTAGCATGGAGTTTCCTGTCGTGCACAACGTTGGCCGAATGCCGATAGCTGTGGGGATGTGGGAGATATAATGATTAAAGTTGGTCAGTGCAGGGCGTTTTCATATTTCGACCAAAAATTCGTATCTCCGTATACTTCTCTTTCCTGCCACAACTACATAACATAGACCTTTGGTGTTTGTGTGTGGTAGTAGAATCGTCTTTCCTGTCGTGCACTATGGTTGTTAGATGTCGGTAGCTATGGGGGTGTGGGAGATATGGGGGTTGAAAATGGTCGACCTGTGGCAATTTCATGCTTCTGCCAAAGACAAAAGTGTCATGGTGTATCACTTTTCAGCGAAATTTATAGATCACATATAACTGGCGTTTGTGTGTAGTAGTAGCACAGAGTCACCTTTCGATCACAA
The DNA here is from genome assembly GCA_031002005.1 of Vandiemenella viatica. Lineage (NCBI taxonomy): Eukaryota > Metazoa > Arthropoda > Insecta > Orthoptera > Morabidae > Vandiemenella > Vandiemenella viatica. The sequence goes on along the minus strand of CM061919.1, from coordinate 229,850,675 downwards.
CAGCGGCCGAATTTCAGAAACTGTGGTACTGTGGTAGATATGGTGGTTGTAAGTGGCCGACCAAGGGTATTTTCGTATTTCGACTGTCTCCGCATATGTCACTTTTCTGCCACAACTACATAGCATAGAGCATTGGTGTTTGTGTTTGGTAGTAGAATCGTATCTCATGTAGTGCACTATGGTTGTTAGATGTCGGTAGCTATGGGGGTGTGGGAGAAATGGGGGTTGAAAGTGATCGACCTGTGGCAATTTCATACTTCTGCCAAAGACAAAAGTGTCATGGTGTATCACTTTTCAGCGAAAACTATAGATCACAGATAACTGGCGTTTGTGTGTAGTAGTAGCATAGAGTCACCTTTCGATCACAACAGCGGCCGAATTTCAGAAACTGTGGTACTGTGGTAGATATGGTGGTTGTAAGTGGCCGACCAAGGATATTTTCGTATTACGACTGTCTCCGCATATGTCACTTTTCTGCCACAACTACATAGCATAGAGCATTGGTGTTTGTGTTTGGTAGTAGAATCGTATCTCATGTAGTACACTATGGTTGTTAGATGTCGGTAGCTATGGGGGTGTGGGAGATATGGGGGTTGAAAGTGGTCGACCTGTGGCAATTTCATACTTCTGCCAAAGGCAAAAGTGTCATGGTGTATCACTTTTCAGCGAAAACTATAGATCACAGATAACTGGCGTTTGTGTGTAGTAGTAGCACAGAGTCTACCATCGATCACAACGTTGGCCGAAATTCGGTAACTGTGGGAGTGTGTGAGATATGGTGTTTGAAATTGGTCGATCATGAATATTTTCGTATTTCATCCAAAGACTTGTGTGTATCCGTAAATTTTACTTTGCTGCCGGAACTACATAGCGCAGAAGACTGGTATTTGTGTGTGGTAATAGTATCGAGTCTCCCATCGTGCACTATGGTGGTTAGATGTCTATAGCTGTCAATATGAATTCTTTACAATTACGAACGAAGTCGTGGGTACCAGCTAGTAAATAAATAAAAAGGTTGTGAGTCAGAACTACTAGGAATGTTGACACCACAATGTGTTTATATACCTGTATTACAAGACGGAAGAACAGAGAAATTGGAAGAGTAGTTTTTAATGGAACAAGGCAAGGCTGATGCCCAGTAAAAACGGTCATTCACAGTCCAATCTGCAGGACTACAGTTGGATGCATTCTCCCATACACGTCTCTATATGGAGCCCAGCTGTATCTTCTAACCAATATTGTCGCGTCGTACCTTCTCGCTGCAAGGAAATGTCCTCTTCGTGGATTATTTCAAGGAGAATCAAAGAAATGTTATGGCACTTTGTCTTTTAGGAACAAAATTTTTTATTGGTCGACTAAACTAAAGTGGAGCAATTACAGAAACTGTTAGGCAAAATGATGTTAAATGCTTAGAGAAATTATTTAAAAGATTTAAAAGTACTTTGACTGCAAATTAACTTGTATTAATAGGAAATCAAATGAAATTGGCTTTCATTATGTAGTTGTTCCTTTATGAACAGTTAAATGGTGTCAATATACCTTATATGGAGAGGGAAAAGTGAAAATTAGAAACTTGCAGTGTGTATAATGCAACTCTGGAGACGCCGATTCTGCCAGTATAGGGGCTAACACGCTCGCCTCGCATTGCAAGGGCCGCCGATTCGCGTCCGGCCTCGGGCATGGGTGGTTTTAACTAAGTGTTGTGTTTGTCTTGTGCTGTCCTCACTGTAGTGTCCACAATATCATAATTAATGCCTGATACAGCAGTTGGAACATAAACAAATTGGAGCTGGCTAAATGGTCGCAAAGACCAAAGGCCATATTTTAAAAAAAAAAAAAAAAAAAACTGGAGATGTAGTGAGGGACTATTTAATTTTTTAATTTAATTTTAATTCAAACCGAGCGTGGTGAATGAACGGTTAATGTTCTGGCCTCGCATTCGGGAGGATGCCTGTTCGAATCCCCGTCCGGGTATCCATATTTGGGTTTTCCATGGTTTCCCCAAATTACCCCAGGCGGATGCTACCTTCAAAAGGCTAAGGCCGAATTCCTTCCGTTCCTCGTGCCCAATCCCATCCCGCCTCTAATGATCTCTACGTTGACGAAGCGTGAAGCCGGAAGAAAAATAAAAAATTGCCGACTCAAGATCCTATGCGTTAGGACGGCAGAGACACGATCTATGACTCCTAAAACACTCAACACGACGTACGTGTAGTCTCGCACCCCATTTAAGCTCCAACAATAGTCCTAAATCGGTTCACCGCAGTTCCTACAGGTCGGCCAGTGGATGAGACGCTTTAAGTACACCGCCGCGAAGTCGCATTGTTTATCCAATGGTTGAAGCTTATTACCACTGAGTGGTCGTAACTCGAAACGAAAGACCGCGTGGCTGATAAACTTAATGAAAAATATTTGCTCAGCACTCTAATTATACCAGGAACGTTCATAACAAGACTAATCCAGCATTTAGAACGTGTTACCTCAGTACAATTATTTAAATTTTATATTAATGGTGGTCTTAACTGTCAACTGCTAATAGTAATATCCGAAACAAAAAATTACTAACTCATTGAAATATCACTGCGGTTAAGAATATTTCCGCTTTTTAACCTCGTTATGGTAACTAACATTTGACATTCCCCTTAAAATTATTGCAATGAAAAAAAAAAAAAAAAAAAACAAATGGGCAATACCTTTAAAGCTCGGTTGTGAATGACAATTCCACTAAGAATAAGCTAGTGAAAATCAGAAACTTTAAAAGTGTAGGATGGTTCGGAAAGTTGGCGTTCTCAATTCTAGATGGTGATACAACTGTCAAACAGTAGGTATACATGTATACCGAGTCAAGAAGATGGCGGCAATGAATCTAGTCGCCGAAATATCGTGTGACAACGCACTCTTGACTCGGCTAGTCACCCGAGAGCAGTTTATACATTCTCAACCCCGAGAAAGACTTCGTTCTTATAGTAGGTATACATCTTTGGACCACAACTGCAATGTTGGTTGGATTCTCCCGTCAGGTGGCTAATAAAGCTGTATAATGAGGTGGATCATGTGTATTAACTGTTAAATGTGTGTAGATGGCGACTGATAAGAGAAGTGTGTCGTATGAAGACGAAAAAGGAAGAGATGAAATCAGGTGCCTGGAAATTCAAAACTACTAATCCTAAAGATACAAAAGTGCAGTCAAGTGTTATATACCAATCCTACGGGCGAGTGAATCATGATCAACAGTACCATATAACATCATTCCATACCACTGCCGAGTGGTTTGCGATTTAACTGGAACATCTGGTGCACAATCTGTTAGTAATCGATCAATTCTCGAATGTCATGTAGTGATTTGTAACAATGAACAATTTACCTCATACAACGAAAGAATTTAAAGTGGAAATTAATAAAATGCAAAAATGGGCGTGTAAGTAAATTACCAATAGAACATATGCTCAGATAAGCTGTCTCCCTCCAACATTATCCATGATACTGTACTTACATTGCATCATTTTTCTTATTGTTTCATTTCTCGGTGGTTGTAACAGCAGATTCAACAAGATCTTCAGAGGTTTTCCATTTCTTCCCCAGCATGTTGTCTCTGTTCTTTATATGCTTCATCTCACTATAACCTTCTTTTACTCGTATAAAGAACTAGCATATGCTAGCTGCTTCTCCGGCATGGACCTATATAGATGTATGGAGTAATACGGGTACCTTTTCTTTTTCTTTTCAAATAGCAATTATTATTACCGAGAAGAAAAGTCGTAAAAGTCATGTTTCTTCTTCTTTTTTAGCTACTTTCTTATTTCCGGTGTTCTTCCAATGCTCAGAAACTTTTGATTTTCGTTTTCTGTATGTTTTAACGTAATATAATTTTGGAAAATTGAGAAACTAACCAGTTTTAATCCAAGGAGAACTTGAATTAATATAGAAAAGTTAAGAAATCACATAGACAAATAAATGTTGATTAAGTAACCTGAAAATTAGGCATTTTAATACTAGGAGAGAACACACTACACAAATTCGATGAGGCTTTAGTAACTATATTTATCAGAAACTTTGGTTAGAATTGTATGTAACGTTTATAATATTGTATTGTAGTAACCTTTACCGCACAGTAAAAATAAAAATTTATTTAATCTTTGATGTAGTCGTTTAATTACGTATTTCGTGTATTGTAACGTACTAAATTTTAGAAAACTGAATAAATAAATAACCCGAGTTACATAGTCAGAAACAGTATTAGCAGAATCCAGAGAATGTTCTGTGCATTTTTGTTGTAATATGATCTTTGGTGAGTATCCTTTGTGGTTAAGAAAGGAATGTTTATATCAGATGCAGCTTGATCGGTGGCTCTTGTGTGTTCCGGCTACTATCAGATTATCATTGCTCATGCAGGCTGACATGACATACCGCAGATTTTAAGCTAGACAACTAGCTATCACACAGTTAAAACACCATACAAATCGGGACGATAGTTTTTGCACGATGCTCTAACAAAAGGATAGACACAACCAGTTTAGATATTTACGCAAATACGAAGCACATATATATATTTTGCTGTCACCAGTCTACTGATCTTTTCCTATCTTGTGCTAACCTCTTCCTCTTAACATACCCCATATTATCTACGTTCTCAGTTATCTGCTTCATATATTCTTATCTCTGTCTTTCTGTGCAGTTATTACTTTCGAGTGTTACTCTCACTAAGAAATTAGCCAATCCCGCATGTTTTAAAAAATTATCCACCATCCTATCTCTTCTTCCTGTAAGACTCTTCCACAAACTTCATTTCCAAAACACGTTCATTTCGTACTTTATCTATCCTCTAAATTTTCTGCATCCTTCTATAACACAACATTTCAAATGCTTCAATTTTCCTTCTTGCTAATAATCTTTAAGTCCCTGCTTCACAACATAATGTGCTGTGCTACACACGTAGAGTTTAAAAAGTTCTTTCTTATTTCCAGACCAATATTTAAAACTAAAAGGATTCTCTTTCTCGTGAAGGCACTTTTCGCTTGTGCTATTCCGCTTCGGCCATCATTTGTAATTTTATTTCCTAAGTGACAGAATTCCCTTGTTTCTCCTTTCGAATCCGATCCTATTTCTACATGTAATGTACTATTATTACTATGACCGAGCGTGGTGGGTGAACGGTTAACGTTCTGGCTTAGCATTCGGGAGGACGCGGGTTCGAATCCCCTTCCGGGCATCCAGATTTGGGTTTTCCATGCTTTCCCCAAATCATTCCAATGCTTCCTTCAAAAAAGGCCATGGCCTAATTCCTTCCCGTTCCTTGTCCCCGGTCCCATCCCGCCTCTAATGACCTTAGCCGTCAACGAGGTGTAAAGCAATAAGAAAAAAAAAATATATTGCTATGATTTCTGCTTGATTTCATCATTTATATCTTTCATTGGCTTATATTTAGTCCAAAATCTTCTTTCAGTATCAAGATCCTCCGTCTGTTCTGATAACAAAACAATGTCATAAGTAAATCGTAGCACACTCATTTTTTTCTCCTTGAACACTTAAGCCACATCTAAATTTTCCTTTTACTTCTCTTATTTCTTCTTCCAAATACAAGTTGAATAATAATGGAGACAGACAACAACCTTGTCTCACGCCCGTTTTAACTGATGCGGAGTTTACAGTAAGAATAAAGTATCAGGAGATCGCAGTTTGTGTATGTAAACGACCTAGTGCGAGTTCTTGACGGTTGGCAATATAACTTTCAGCGCAGAATTATCATGAATTATGTTTACACTGTGTTATCAAACACTAAAAAAATAAACTTAGCGAGAAGGTTGTAGACATTCCAGAACGTGCTTGAGATTTATTTAAAGCGGGTCGTTACAAGAATCCCTTTGGCGCCTGGCGGCAGGACAGACGTAGACGCCTTGATGAGGCTGTTCGCATGCGACCTCGCCTCTGGATTACATGGCCGTTCTTCCTCCTGGATGAGTTTTTAACACCTGGCCGTGTCGAGAGGCAGTTAGCCGCACCTCGTGACGTCAGACGCGACGCCCACGCTCCGCAGTCGTAACTGCAGGGCAACAAGGGCACTGCGAACCAGATGCTTCTGGAACTTCCACAAGGATGCTGTTGACCCATCAACTCTGCTCTACATTTAAAAAGGAACTCGTGATGTGCTCTACACTGGGAACGAAACTCATTCGAAACAGAAGCAACACTTGAAAGCACTGAAGTCATAACTCGGAAAATTACCCGTAACACCATGGTGATAAGCTTTTCGGTTAGTGACTAAATTTTGCTCTTCAGTCCTCTCGACAGTTCACGATATTTTCCTTTATTCACTTCTTCTTCCACATGTTACTGTCTTGGTCCAGAGGGGATTTCGTCTTTCCCCAAAGGTTACTGATTAATACTGTTCTTGACTGAATCCATTAGTTCACTTTCAATTAACATTAAATTTTCGCTTGAGCTCTAAGATAAAAGACGCACCAGATTTCTCCAAAGACACTAAAGCGCACACATACAAATATCCCAACGATTAAACATTCTGACGACGGCTGACAACTATCTTTCAACTAACTATTCGTCTATGCTGCTCGCTTATATAGACCAGTGGTTCCCAATTAGTTTTTCTCGAGTACCACTTCAAGAAAGAGCTCACTATCGCGTACCCCATTAAAGCCGAAATGATAAATAATTGCATTTATTCCAGTCGAATGCTTCGCGCAACAGCATTACAGAAATATAATTCACCCACACAGTTTGTCTTAATATATATTTGGGGCGATTACTGTTTTTCTAATTCTTTTTTTAACTATGATAGTGATTACCTTAAGGTGCGTTTCCACTTGAGAGTAACTCTCGCGAGAAACTCTCGAGAGTTACTCTCGGGAGGGTGTCCACTTGAGAGTGGATTTTGGCGAGCTCTACTCTCCGCGAGCTGCTCGCCGGGACAGTTCTCGCGACAACTCTCAGAACCCTGTCCACATGAGAGCAGCGGAGAGCAGTCAAGATGGCGGCGCACAATAGAAAAGTCGCGTCAGCTGTGACCATACTGTCTGCTGTTACTAAGAAGAGGTAAAAACTGAGTAGGAACAGCTGCTGGGTTAAGCCTTGCATAAAAAGAAATGTTTTCGGAGCCAGTCATACAATGACACCGGAATTACAGATCGAAGACGAGCAACAGTTTGGGAACTTTTGTAGGTTAATGAGTTGTGAAGTTGAGTTTATCACAGAATCTGTGGCATCCACAATTTTAAAACAGGACACTAAAATGAGAAAACCTATATCAGTACATACACTAGTTATGGCTACTCTTCGATTTTTTTGTATCAGGTAAATTTATTTGTTGGTAATAAGTTTCTTTTTTTCTTGTATTACATCGCCTTGACGTATTTTTGGGGGGATTCGTATTGAAGCCTCCATTACAATAAATTTACAGAAATATGATGTTTTTTAAAGACAGTGAATTCAGGAATTATTAATTTTTTGTGGACTGAAGTAAAGGTACTTACATTAAGGTTTCGCCTGCTCCAATTTCAGTTTGTTTTTTTTTTTTTTTTTTTTTTTTTTTTTTTTTTTTTTTTTTTTTTTTTTTTTTACAATACTTGAGAATTCTTGAAAAATGAATAAAATCTTACTTCAGTTTTGAACTTCTTACTGTAATAAGAATGTGTCTACAATAATTATAGACACATTGTCATTAAAATAAATGTTATAAAATTGTATAAATGCATCGTTAATATTCCTTAAATTGTGGAGAGTCTTTTGAACTTCATACCCTGAATAGCAAAATTTCTCTCCTATTTCCTTCAAAACATTTGGTTTTTAATTCTGTCGCACTAATCGGCACAATTCACGTTCCACAACAATTCTCTACCTACATACATTTTAATTCATTCCTTTGTTTCTTCTGATGACCAATTTTTACTCATCTTGTTGCTACCTCTCGCCGAGCTCTCAGCTTCCGCTCTCAGACTATACGAACAGTGTTCGTATTCTGCGAGCTGCTCTCAGACAGCACAAGAATGACGTGTCGACTTGCGAGAAAGTTGATTATTGTCAGCTCTCAGGCAGTAGCTCGCTACTCGCCGCGAGCTACTCTCAGAGGCGTGTCCACTTGCGAGTTACGCTATCGAGAGCTTCTCGCCAGTATTTACTCTCAAGTGGACACGCACCTTTAGCCAAGAGATTACTGCGCGTACCCCTTGAAGCAGCCTCACGTACCCCTGGGGGTACGCGTACCACTAATTGGGAAACGCTGATATAGACGATACAGAAAATTCCAGAGTAACAAAGAGAAAGGCGCTCGATGTTTCTCGAACGGCGACAATGTAGTCAACAATCAAAACGACATTGAAACAATCAGAATTGATACAAAATCAAGGGCGTATGCAGGATCAGAGCTAGACGGGGGAATGATTTGAGCTGGGGGGGGGGGCAACTCATATTGGTTTCGAGGAAGTAGGGTGGGGCACTGAAACATGACGATTTCTTACAAAATGAAACTCAATAGTATTGAGGAAACTATTTTTAATATTGATTAATATAAATCCAACCACTTAATCTAAGGACCTACTATGTAGTAACACAGTTATAGTTTATGTAAACATTAATCCTCTCGGATTCTTAGAAAATTTCTCAATATCTTTGTTTCTCAATATCTCACGAAACTTCGATGCACATTCATCAGGCATAATCCAGTCAATCAGCAGCCCCCCCCCCCCCTCTACCCCTCGCTGGATACGCCCATGCACAAAATCATTCATAATCATCATGAAACACACGGAAATTAAAATTAAAGATATTTACACACAAAATTATCAACATATACCAGTCCAGACAGTTGAGAATTGTCCTCCAAACATCATGACTAACCTCAACTCTTAAAATTACAAATGTTTAATCAATGTTTCATACATACTATTGTCCTTGATCGTATTACATATCGTTTACACAATTTTTCTCCTTAAAACAATGTACATTTACATGACAAATATACACAAAATCACAATTAATTACATGAAAAATATACAAAACCATAATTAATTAACTCCCAGCTTGCTATATATAATTCTTAAAATAACATTTAATTAAAGAGCTGCGTCTGAGGACTGTTATACTAGGGTTGCCAACCTTACTTTATAATAGAGTTTCATACTTCACTTCTGGTCTGGTCTTAGCTGTAAATTATGTGGTAATCCTTTTTTTCTGATAAAATATACGATTATGAAAGGAGATGCTCTTGTATGTAATAAATTTCCAAAACACAGGTTGATGCTTGTGACTGAATTAAATGAAAAACACTGGTAAATCGACTTTTGCAAGGGTGACGTAAGTAATCGATGATCTACGACACTACAGTTATATCTGCGAGATAAAGGGGAGGGGAGCGTTCATTAATTACGTGTGCACAAATAGGATATGGGAGGTTCGACGAAATCTCATCAAAAAGGGGGGCGAGGGTTCCACAGAAAGCTCACGTCATCATTTCAACATTTTCAGTATTTTCAATATTCAAGAACAGTAGAGCTAAAAAGGTCTCAAGAATTACTGCGAAGTCGAGTCCGCCTAGGGTTGCCAGATGGCCGGGAAATCCGGGAATGTCCCGGAATTTTTTGTCTTGTCCCGTGTCCAGGAATTAATTGTTACTGTCCCGGAATTCCTATATATCAATTATTTTGTCAAACTTGAGACTCTATAGTGGCCATGCTCGCAGCGGGAGGAGACAATATATATATAGAATATTCAGTTACGACGTTGTGATTTTCAACCGAAGTTGAATTAATAATCTTAAAAGAGGTGCTGTATATAAATATATATATATGTCATGTAGCATAGTTTTTACCTACAATACAACTTTTTTTAATTAATTTGAATATTTGTTCACTCCTTAAACGTACCACTAAAATACCTTTCTAACGCCATAAATGTCCCGGAAATTATAATACTGTATCACTAAAAAACCTTTTTAACCCCAGAAATGTCCCGGAAATTATAATCCTGTATCTGGCAACCCTAAGTCCGCCGCCAGATATCGCACACCAAATGCCAGATCTCTTACGCCACTTTTCACCAAGTCACCATGGGGGAGAGGGGAGGACCAGATTTTCAGAGGAAAAGACTGTTACATAATTAATGGTCGCCTCCTAAAGCACTCTTTCCTGTCGAAATTACTTCTATAAAAAATTTCTTATTTATTAATTCACAATCTACCTCTTTTTTTTTTAACTGTCGATGTATATATTGCTACGAAGTCTCATCCACAGTTACAATTTCAACAAAATCCATTTGAAGCTGGAGATTAGAATACTCAACAAACGACAATAAACAAAAACATAGTGAACTGAACAGATCAGGCCGGGAATTCATCCCATTACTACAAAATCTGGTTGTCAAACATAACAAGAGGATACGAACCGGTGAACTCACTTCTGTCAGTTGCAAATGAGCACTAAATGTTTGAACAAAAGCAATCTATCTTTTGCAGCAATCTGTAAGATAACGTACTCTTTGCTGTCCAAAATCGAAATTGCTTCGATAAAAATTTTCTTATTTGTTAATTCTTTTTTTAATTTAATCAAATTTATCACTCCATGAATTATTTTTAATTAGTTGCAGAGCGGTCTTGTGGTTCAATGGTTAAGGTGTTGTGTTAGTTTTGTTCATATACCGTTTCAGCCTGGTGCCTCTCAGTTACATAGTTTCCTAATTTCTTGTGGAAAAAAACTTATTCTCTTCGAGGACGGTCGCCCTTCTTCTTTACTTTATTTTATGGAAAGCATCTAACTATGAAAAGATGCACAAACCATTAATTGTTCTTGTAATAACTTTTTTATTTAATTAATTAATTATTTCACATTTTCCACCAACACCAGTAGAAACTAATCACCATTACGTCTGTATCCGACTTC
>CM061919.1:229720018-229838792 GCA_031002005.1 Vandiemenella viatica | reverse complement strand
TTAGCTGTAAATTATGTGGTATCCTTTTTTCTGATAAAATATACGATTAGAAAGGAATGCTCTTGTATGTAATAAATTTCCAAAACACAGGTTGATGCTTGTGACTGAATTAATGAAAAAACACTGGTAAATCGACTTTTGCAAGGGTGACGTAAGTAATCGATGATCTACGACACTACAGTTATATCTGCGAGATAAAGGGGAGGGGGAGCGTTCATTAATTACGTGTGCACAAATAGGATATGGGAGGTTCGACGAAATCTCATCAAAAAGGGGGGCGAGGGTTCCACAGAAAGCTCACGTCATCATTCAACATTTTCAGTATTTTCAATATTCAAGAACAGTAGAGCTAAAAAGGTCTCAAGAATTACTGCGAAGTCGAGTCCGCCTAGGGTTGCCAGATGGCCGGGAAATCCGGGAATGTCCCGGAATTTTTTGTCTTGTCCCGTGTCCAGGAATTAATTGTTACTGTCCCGGAATTCCTATATATCAATTATTTTGTCAAACTTGAGACTCTATAGTGGCCATGCTCGCAGCGGAGGAGACAATATATATAGAATATTCAGTTACGACGTTGTGATTTTCAACCGAAGTTGAATTAATAATCTTAAAAGAGGTGCTGTATATAAATATATATATATGTCATGTAGCATAGTTTTTACCTACAATACAACTTTTTTTAATTAATTTGAATATTTGTTCACATCCTTAAACGTACCACTAAAATACCTTTCTAACGCCATAAATGTCCCGGAAATTATAATACTGTATCACTAAAAAACCTTTTTAACCCCAGAAATGTCCCGGAAATTATAATCCTGTATCTGGCAACCCTAAGTCCGCCGCCAGATATCGCACACCAAATGCCAGATCTCTTACGCCACTTTTCACCAAGTCACCATGGGGGAGAGGGGAGGACCAGATTTTCAGAGGAAAAGACTGTTACATAATTAATGGTCGCCTCCTAAAGCACTCTTTCCTGTCGAAATTACTTCTATAAAAAAATTTCTTATTTATTAATTCACAATCTACCTCTTAAATCTTTTTTTTTTTTTTAACTTGTCGATGTATATATTGCTACGAAGTCTCATCCACAGTTACAATTTAAAGAAGGAGCTGGAGATTAGAATACTCAACAAACGACAATAAACAAAAACATAGTGAACTGAACAGATCAGGCCGGGAATTCATCCCATTACTACAAAATCTGGTTGTCAAACATAACAAGAGGATACGAACCGGTGAACTCACTTCTGTCAGTTGCAAATGAGCACTAAATGTTTGAACAAAAGCAATCTTTTGCAGCAATCTGTAAGATAACGTACTCTTTGCTGTCCAAAATCGAAATTGCTTCGATAAAAATTTTCTTATTTGTTAATTCTTTTTTTTATTTTAATCAAATTTATCACTCCATGAATTATTTTTAATTAGTTGCAGAGCGGTCTTGTGGTTCAATGGTTAAGGTGTTGTGTTAGTTTTGTTCATATACCGTTTCAGCCTGGTGCCTCTCAGTTACATAGTTTCCTAATTTCTTGTGGAAAAAAACTTTATTCTCTTCGAGGACGGTCGCCCTTCTTCTTTACTTTATTTTATGGAAAGCATCTAACTATGAAAAGATGCACAAACCATTAATTGTTCTTGTAATAACTTTTTTATTTAATTAATTAATTATTTCACATGTATATCACCAACACCAGTAGAAACTAATCACCATTACGTCTGTATCCGACTTCTTCCTGATATTTCCCGGTTCGTATATGGAATTTGTGAGTTCAAGATAGCGATTCAACCATGTAGGCTCAAATCATGTCGCGTCGCTCTTAGCAATCAACATAATACAGAAACAACCGCACGAAAAACCAAACTTCAAATAATGTTTGTATATAAGTATGATAGATAGATAGATAGATAGATAGATAGATAGATATGTTCACTTTGATCCCATGTGAGAATAATCTCGGGGATGTGGAACAGTACATACACTTATTAGTAATGTCAATATTACTATATAATTGATAATATTATTATATATTGACAACAAGTTAGCAACAACCCATTAGTATAACCAATATCTCCTGTAATCTACAAATACAATCCCGAGTTAATTAATACTTATTATGTGGAACAGTGTATACACTTGTTACCAGCATCTAATAACCAGTTATTTTCTTACCAACCAGTTACCATGTAAGGTTTCACTGTAATTTGTGACTACATATTATATTATGTTAGTTGCTATTTATGTGGAACAGTACACACACCTATTAGCAATATCAATTATATTACCAACAACTCATAAGCAGTCAATTACTTAAAAACCTGTTAATATGATAATTTTTCACAGCAGTTTTTGAGTGCATGCTATCCCATGTTAGTTACTATATATGAGTGAAATTTTGTAAACAGTGTAATTAGTTCATTTGTCAAGTTTCAACAGAAAGAAAAACCATATATCATTTTAGTAATTGTGGATAATTTTGTCACCTTCCCCTTCCATACACCATATATACTATTTTATCAGTCATTCTTAGTTACCAAATTCCAAGAAGAAAATTCTTTTACAGAGTAAAATGGGTTCTGAAGCAGAAACTCTTTCAGTTTGGACTTAAAGTAGTTGGGTTTTTGTAGATAACATTTAATTTCTGTTGGTAATACATTGAATAAGGAAGCTCCAGTAAATGTTAGCCCTTTCTGTAACAATTGACAGTGATTTGTAATCCTTGTGAATATTATATTTATTCCTAGTATTATGGCTATGTATGTCAGCATTAAGATTGAAGTGTTCAGGATTTTCTACTACAAATGATAATACAGAGTATACATACTGTGCTGGCATTGTTAGAACACCCAGGTTTTTAAATAGATTTCTGCACGGATGTCTGTGGGTTTGCTCCACAAATAGTTCTTATAGCACGCTTTTGCAATTTAAATACCCTCTGTGCTTGTGACGAGTTTCCCCAGAATGAGATGCCATAAGTGAGCAGGGAATGAAAATATGCAAAATATACTAACTTTCTGGTTTCTATATTAGCTATTCTAGATATTACCCTCAGTGAAAATGTTGCAGAATTCAGTTTTTTAAGAAGTTGTTGAATATGCTGTTTCCAGTTCAATTTGTTATCTATATATACACCCAGGAATTTTGTGAAACTGCTTTCATCGATTGCTTTTCCTTCTGATATCACATTATAGCTGTCCTTTGTTTTATTTTTTGTAACAAACTGAAGTAACTGTGTCTTTTCTACATTAAGTATTAGTTTGTTGGCATTAAACCACCTGTTAATTTTCTTTATAACTTCATTTGCTGTGTTTTCGAGGTTTTGTGCTGATGGGTCTTTCAAGGATATGCTAGTATCATCTGCAAAGAGCACCATGTGTTCATTATCACCTAGTATATGTGGGAGATCATTTATATAGATTAAGAACAGCAGAGGACCAAGAATTGAACCCTGAGGCACACCACATTTAACTATACCCCATTCTGAGTTTATAACATCTCCTGTATTAACATCTTTCAGTGATACACATTGCTTTCTATTTTCCAGGTATGATTTAAACCAATGTCCTGGCTTACCACTAACTCCATAGTGGTCTAATTTACCTAGTAGAATCTCATGATCAACACAGTCAAAAGCCTTAGCAAGATCACAGAATATACCTAGGGAATTTAATTTTTTATGCATTGATTCCAGTATGTTGTTTACAAAAGCAAAAATTGCTGAATCTGTTGAAACGCCTTGTCTAAAACCAAACTGTACTTTACTGAGTAGGTCATTCTTTTGTAAATGTGCATACACCCTTCTGTACATTGCTTTTTCAAAGATTTTTGAAAATGCTGGTAGAAGTGAAATGGGTCTGTAATTCTCAATTTTTGAGGTATCACCCTTTTTATAAAGCGGTTTGATTATTGACTTCTTGAGTGAGTCAGGGAAGATACCTTCTTCAAAAGAACTATTACAAATATGACTAATAACTCTACTAATGCTGGTGTTACATTGTTTCACTACATGGGTTGAAACCTCATCATAACCAAATGACTTTTTATTTTTGAGGGATTTAATAATTTTTTCAATTTCATTTTGACTGGTGGGAAATATAGACATAGGTGCTGTTTTTGGTGACAAGGATTTAAGTATTGCTATAGCATCCATATTCCCAATATATTTTCCTTTTATTTTTTCAGCAACTGTTAAGAAGTAGTTATTGAAAGCACTTCCTACATAAGAGGGGTCAGTTACAAGCTTATCATTAATGCTTATAGATATAGGTTTATGTTCAAGGGATGATACAGTTGTTTCTCTTTTAATAATGTTCCAAACACTTTTTATCTTATTATCTGAACTACTAATCTCATCGTTTATGGCCAAACGTTTAGCTTCTTTTATTACTTTGGTTAAAATTCTACAGTAAGTTTTGTAATGTTGTCTGAGAAGCATATTATCAGTATTCCTAACTTTTACATACAATTCCCTTTTATGTCTGCAAGATGTTTTAATACCAACTGTAACCCAATTTTTGTTTACTCGTTTTTGACCAATTGGAACTAGTTTTGTAGGGAGACACCTTTTGTAAATTTCTGAAAAACCTTTGGTGAAAGTAATTGAATTTATTGTTTACCCCTTTTAATTTATAAACAGTGCTCCAGTCCTCATTGAGAAGTTCATCATTTAATATTTTTATTGAATTGTTCTTTAATGGCCTAACTCTGACAAATCCTTTCTTTTTGTTACATTCATTTCCCACAACATCCAAAAGTATTTATTTGAGCATTATGGTCTGACAAACCATTTTCCATTGGAACTGTTTCATATATTTCTAATTTATTGTGCTCTACAAAAATGTTATCAATAATGGTACTACTATCTTTTTGTGTTCTAGTTGGGAAATTTACAGTTTGATAGAGATTGAATGATCTAAGCATTCCTAGAAGATAATCTGTCTGGTTACATTCTACAGCAAAATTTATGTTGAAGTCTCCACAGAGGATAATTTCCCTTTTAGTACGTGATAAGTTTATTAGAACCGCCTCAAGTTTATTACAAAATTTACTGAAGTCTCCTGTGGGAGCCCTATAAACTGTCAGCACTATAAGATATTTGTTTTCTAATTCTAACTGTATTGCACAACATTCAAAATCTTTTTCTATACAGTATTTACTTACATCTAACGATTTTGTCTCAGTATTTTCGCTTACATATATTGCTGCACCACCCATTCTCATCTCTGACCTGCAATAACAAGAAGCTAATCTATATCCAATAAAAGGGAGGAGACCTATTTCAGAATTCTTCAGATGATGTTCTGTCAGACATACGATATTTATGTTAAGATTCAATGATTTTTGGGTTTCTTCTATAGATATTATGAACTCATCAAGTTTGCTTGAGATACCCCTAATGTTCTGATGGAACAAAGCTATTTTAGACTGACATTCTTTATTTTTTACTGTAATACCATTATGTACATTTCTTAAATAACTCTTCCTACTCTTGACATTTGGCCTAAAAAAGACTGAGTCCTACCACCAATTACCACTGGGATGGGGTTCACATCCAACCTGCCTCTCCTGATGCTATTGGCAATCAGTTGCGTTAGCTTCTGCTTGCCCCGAACATTCAGGTGGAGTCCATGGGAGGTATGGTCACTCCGTGTTATGCCAGAAAATCTATCAAACCAATGTGTGTTCGGTCAGCCTGACACAATGCACGCTTCAGATCTGCCTGTGTACGCTGTACATGACCACGCATCCAGGGTTGATCATAACGCCTGAACAGGTCAACAAAACCAACATTGGTGTGAGTGGTGTTTTTAGCAATGTTGTCAATGTCTGTTTCAACACAATAATTGAGATTTCTGGACAGACTGTTTCCAGGACCCCCAACTATAATTATATGATCCTCTTTAGTAAGATCTTTCCCCAGGCTTGAAATTTCATCCACAACATTGCCAAGTTCTGCATTAGGCTTAAATATACTACACACCTCAACATCAGAGCCCAGGCTTGACTGTAGCATTGCACTTAACCCCCTACCGTGACTACTTCCAAGCAATAACACCTTCTTGGATTTCTTTTTTCGAGCTTTGCACAATGTGTGCTTTTTTACAGCTTTGTTGCAATGAGACAGCCCTGCTGTGGTATCTGATACATCCTCAGTTAGATTCTCCAACACCCCAAAAGTATTGGAAACTTCCAACTGAAAATTTGTAGAATGCAGGTCCTGTTGTTTCATTCCAGTTTTGGCTGCAATCCACTGGAATTCCTTAACATTTAATGCTGCTTTTTCAGCCTTCAAAACATTGAGCTCTTTTGTTAATTCAGCCACTGTGGATTCGAGACAAGAGATCCTACTTTCTAGTTCCCTCTTTTCCTTGCTACTTTTGCAAGTCAAACAACTCCAAGGAGAGTAAAGTGCATTTTCAGCTTCCATGTAGCCACATTTCGGATGAAAACGAACTCCACAATCATTACAGCTGTTTCCCTGCTTTACAACCCTGCGACAGCCACCACACTTCATGCTCATTGAGATTTTAAACAAAACAAACTATGTGCCCTTGAAGCGAGTTGTGACTTAACCTATAAATACCTTTCCTTATTATGCAATATAATTTCCACAAGACACACCTTTCTCCGTTTACCACGCAAGCAAACCAATTTTAACAATAAACCTGTTAGTAACTGCTTGTTTCCTTCACTGATAGAAGATTAATTCCCTATAACGGTTATTAGTATAATGTAAACAACACACACGAGTTTTAAACTTGTCGAACCAACACCTTTTTGAACTATTTAATCTATGATACTTTTACTACACAGTGTTACTACACTCAAATTCGCTAAACACGCCACCAGACAAATATTTCTACACGTTATTTAATATTAAAAGTAATTTAAGAGAGCTGGTATCCGTTCACAACTTCCGCGAGTAAGAAACCAGACCATGGAATAACTTATCAATACGTGATCGTCACATTCTCTCACTAGAGATCAATAAGTCCCCGGTTTGAATCCCAGTCTTGGATGGAATTTTAAAAAGCTATTAACCCGATCTTCACCTCTTGCACTGATTGCTGTGAAAAGAGGAAGTACTGTACTGTAGTTTCGATACCACGTTAAACTGTAGGTCCCCAATACTCCTTAGTATTATACGATTACTGGGTTAGGTTAGATAGCCACGACAAGAGACTCATTGCTCGGCGAATCGAAAACTCTGTCACTTGGCAGCCGAACAATCCTTCGGGATCTCCAGGTCAATAATGTCATACGATGATTTGATTTAGTCAGTTGCTAATGTTTGTTGTGTGATTATGATTGTAAAATATGCCTTTCATCGAGGCTGAGATTCAATTAGTCGCCTGTAAAACGTAATCATGAATATCGGTACAACAGTGGCGGTGTTTTAAGCTAACGATGTAACTACCTCTCCCAATCAACTATCTTGGAGTTTTAATGCACCCAGTCAAATTTCTGATTAATGCAGACGTAAACTAGTGATTAAAATATATTACAAACGTCTTTCATGCAACGTACGAAAACTTTTATTTTACTCCCGGATTAAAAATTACTGCAGACTGAAATGTTAAGCAAATAGGGGACAATTGTTTACCGTAATTATCATAATGATTTATTAATATGATCTTTTTCGATGAAAGGTATCCCTTCATTTGGTTGGCAGACTTCAAAATGGAAATTATTTATTGGATTTGGGATATACATATGAAATTAACAATGCTCGTCTCAGAAATTTTACCTTGCGTATTAGTGGAAATTAAATTATAAAGTTAAGAAGTTATAATCAGCTCTAATAGAATTTAAGAACTTGAGAATGGTTTCAACTTTCATTGAACAGACTCACCTGAGAGCTAATCTATTGCTGTGTAAGATCATAGATCGACGTTTTACCAAATTGTAGAAGTTGATCAGCTGGATTCGAGTTAGAGGTTGCGACTGTGGACGGCCGTGTGGGGTTGTTCTCCCGCAGTGAGAGTAGCAGATATTTCGCTGTGGGTAGCGGAATGTCACTGTACGGTTTGCAATGAAGGCATCTCGTCCAGTTGTCGGCTAGATACTTGTCCCACTGAAGACGTAATCTCTGGAATCTCTTCCGCGATGTAACTGCTCGGCCGGGTTTAGTGGGCGACAAATTTTAGCCATGGGTGCCAACTTAGGGGTTTTCCCCCTAAATTTAGGTGGTATACACGAGTGATGGGATTTTTTTAGGGGCTTTAAAATTTTAGGGGAATTTTTAGGTGTATTTTTTTAGATACTTTGATTTCTAGTATTTATTTGTTGAATACTTAAATAACGACATAAATCCTCGTTACTAAGAATTTGGACTTCTCTATGACAATATATTTTTATGAATAGAATATTTGTTTTGAAAAAAGCATAGATTAAGCGTTTAAAGTTTACCAGAGACATATAATTGTTTTCGTTCCCTATGGAAAGACTTAGGTTGTTGCGGCAAAAACCAACGTGCAACAATGTAGCCGTTATTGTTTAGTTATTCTGGTCGAATTAACTGTGCTGTTATGTGTATCCTGTAGTGTGTAGACAGACAATTTGTTAATCATTTGTAAGAAATTCAAGAAATACAGTCAAAAGTATACAAAGACGTGGGAAACAGATCCAGATTTAAAAGGTAATGTAGTTTCGTTACGTTTTTATAATTTGTTTTCATTATGAATCAGGTAACATAATACAATATTATATTTACTATTTGTCTTTTTCCACATGATGGTCGGCGCCATTGAATTACAACTGTAACTGTTCTTCGATTAAATTCATAAGAAGTATTTTATTTTCAATATCTACCTTACAAATAGTGTTTCTAGGTGAGGTTTGTTAAAAATCTGGATGGAAGGTAAAAAGAAAAAGAAAAAATCGGGGATCACTGTTACAAACCTGGAAAATAACAAAAATCGTTTTTTATGTACATAAATTGCGTTTATTTAGATAAATTGGGCAGGACAGGGGTATCAAATAATAGGAACTTACGAAGCTTTGTATTAAACATAATGATCTCAAAAAACTCTGTACAATCAGAACAAAACGAAATGATGTTAGTAATATTGAATAATTTATAAATAAAAAATATTACTAATCGAAAAATAGTATTTATTTTTTACGGGTTTTTCCATTTAATTTTAGTGATTTTAGGGGTTTTGACATAAGTTTTAGGGGTAATAAAAATTTTGAGTTGGCAACCCTGATTTTAGCTAGTACCGCCTATTTCCTTCCTCCATGGTACCGCCATGACGCGGAAAGACTCAACAGCTCTGAATGGGTCACACTTAGCTCAAAATAAACATTTGTTACTGCGCATACAAATCACGTCGGTCATTGGTTTAGAGGGCTTAACTTATAGCTCCACGTACCCCCTATAAAATTTCCCAGGCAATGGCGAACCGCAATTTAAAAAAAAAAAAACTTTTTTTTTTAAAAAAAAAATAAGGTTTACGTAAGTGATACAGTAACAAAGAGCTCAAGGTTATTAATTAATGTAATTGTTGGGCTTGTTCCTTGCAACAGGTTTACTCGATTTTAGGAGAATTTTGTTCATGTTCAATCTCAATTTACCATTGTGCGTGTTGCAAATTCGAGACAGTCAGTCTGCCGCCATAATGTATATCAACTCGGAAACCCCACAGGGTTCGCGTACCCCATTTTGAAAGAAACCATGCTTTAGATACCTAACAAACAGTGCTAGAAATTCGTTTATAAATCCAGGCGTATTTTGTTACTCCTAACTTTCACACTCAGGCGTAAAATGAAAATGTTCAGTCGTAATTATATTATAATTATGAAAATTCATATTTATAGTTTACAGCCTACTCCAACACAATTTAAAACTGTAAATAGGTTTAAATGTGCCGATATATTATATACGAAAATTGTGAAATAGGTTAGTATAATTCTTGATTTTCTTGTATTTATTACAATAAATTTTGAATTTTACACAATGATCTTCATCTTCAGTAGGCACAGTAATTGATGAGTTACTGAGTGTTTCTGATCGTTCATTTGCTTGTTGACCCCCTGGATTGCGTGAAGTCGGAGCAGGCCTATTGGTAGTAGCTGAAGAGCCTGATGATTTGTCAGCAGCTGATGCTTCTCCATTTTCTGGCATTCTTCGTTTACCGGCGCTTGTAATACTTTCATCACCACTACTTGTCTTGGCTCGACCGCATCGTCAGTGTTCCAAGAAGGCAACGTGCTATCGGTCTGAAATTTACTACACACATTCCTAACAGGGGCGTAGCTACTATGGGGCAAGGCGGTGCAGTGCACCGGGGCCCCTACGCTCTGGGGGCCCCCAAGCATACCTCTGGGGGCCCCAAATCGCACCTCTGGGCCCCAAGAGCGCAGTTCAGAGCCCCATGAGCCTTCATGGCAAACTGGCGACCTTTCTTTTTTATTTAGCTCTACAGTCGTCTAAGGGGGCGCCAGAGACACAGGGATCCCCTCACTAAGGGCCCTCTCACTGCTCAGGGGGCCCCTAAGCACAACTCAAGGGCCCCATCCTCAGCTCAGGGCCCAAAATAAAAAGGTCGCCCATCTGGCCTGAGGCCCATAATAAATTTTTTGCACCGGGGCCCTTGTTGACCTAGCTACGCCACTGATTCCTAAAGGAATATTATTTCATAAAACGTTGTATCTGAAGCCGTCAAACGTATGAAAATGTATAAAGTTGACCCTGGCATTGCGGTCGAACCCTTGTCTACAACTGGTATTCTTCAAGAAATAGCTTAAATACAGGACTGGAACAACTTTTGTACAGATGGAATACGTGAATAAAGATGCTTAAGATAGTTGCTCAGGTTGTTGCCCTGGCTCGGAAAATTCATAGATCCATTACTGGTTAGAGATCAAAATATTCCGCTAGTAAGTTTTTCCCGCATCTTACCCTAGCGTGTGTGATTATTATTAAACTTCCCTAGCTAATTTCTTAAGTCGGCGGTTCCTCGAGCACAGTGGAAGGTTTAATTTACTTTTTCTTGCATATTTTGAATTACTATGTTTAAAAAATCTGAGAAAATAAATGATTAAAGTTGTATTAAGTGCATGTAAATTAGTCAGACTAATATAAAGAGATAATAAATATCCGTCAACAACATTGTCAAAGTGAAATTGTACTTGCGGTATTAGTACACACTCTAAAATTATTTATTTCTCTGGATTGAAAGGTTAATCAACATGTATGGTTGCCTTTTATTTGACACTAATTTCGTCTTTGAATTTATTCTTCTAAATATATATTTCTCCTTATATGGACTACTTCTAATTCGTTCTTTTGTTTCGCTTGCTCTTTGTGTTCGCATGCCAGACTAATATAGTCTTTGATTTTACTCTTGTTCTGTTTATTTCTGATCATATGAATTTTAATATCTTCTTTTATAAGATGTGGCACATGGGATAATACACCTATCTCTTGATACCCGACCTTTGCGTAAAATTTGAAATGTATAAGTTCAACCGGTTGGTTTTCTAAAGGGAACAAATTTCTTTCGTTTGTAGATAGAAAGATCAATACGACTCTCAAGTACATGTCAGTACAACAAACATCAGGACAAGGTAGCACTCCAAGGATAGACGAACAAGATTAAAGATAGCATTTTTACCGTGCCTGAAGACATACAAAATTCAAACCCATTTTTATCACGGCATATTTAGTCAGTACAATTCAATTGTCGTATCCGACTTAGCACATGTAGCAGAAACGAAAGGAAAGAATTAAATTTCAAAGGAAAATCTCGCCAACTAAGCAATCGCAAGAAATGAGCCTATATTCAACCTAAAACTAACGTAAGTCAAATGTGAAATTAAGAGCACAAAAAAGAAGACCGACTGAATATTTTGGTCACTAAAATAATGCCACATAACGTCCTCAACCTAGAGGAGTAGGGAAAGACACAAGTCCCCTGGGTGAAAGAAATTCATCAAGAAAACCAAGAACGAAAATAGCATTCTCGAAACGCGCTCGATAATACGAATGAATGGAGTATTGGCGAAGAGGAAATCTCTTGGGAAATGATTGAAGTTTTGTAATCACAGACGGCTGATTCGAACAAAAATACTAAAATTAAGAAAAAACTGAAACCAATGGCTAGTCCATGTTGTTAATCTGATAACCATCCGCAATTTTATTTTTTTCCTTTTAAATTGAATATAAGTTAGTACACTGTAATCCGTACCGGAGGAATAAAAACGAAACAGCTTAAAGATAGACATATCAAACTCTGATTATGCTGAAATCACGTAACGACTAACTTTCCAAAGTAATAAGATGTATTAGCTTTTCACATAATCCGACTCAACTATCTTCTAATCAAGAATTGTTAATTCGCAATATCAAGTTAATAAAGTGAAAAATTACGTACCCAGTGTTGTCTATTATTGCAAAAAAGCATGTCTTTACTGAATAGATGTGTATGCTACAAATAAGTCATTATTAAACAAAAGTAAATAAATCAAGCATCGGAAAGAACTAAGCTGGACCATTTAAATTTCCTCAGACAACAATGCAAATAACACCACAGATTATTTAGCGAGAAAGAACACAGAAAAGTATATGGCTTACTAATATTTTTGCAGACCAGTATCTTACCTTTCATGTTCTGAGAACGTTGATCAGAAATCTTTATTCGGTCTAAATCAAATCATCATTCATAGTTACATACATGGAAATAAATGCTAATATGAACCTGGCCTGATAACGAAACATTCTCATGGCTCTCAGATGTTAAAGTATGTCTTTGACTGTTACCGTCTTGCCTCTGAATTAAGGGAAATCCCCGTATGACTAGCAACATGGAAAGAAGAGCCTGATAAACTGTCAGAGAAATAAACGACAGAAATATAAAGGTTTCAGAAATCGTTTTAAGTTTTCACTGCCATAGCAAATAAAAATGAAATTTATTTTTCTACATACACTGTGTATCGTTTTCGTGGAGTACGTTATTAATTCTTGTATGTCATTGCAGAAGGGTGTGAAATGTAAGTATTGGCAACCCTGTTGCCAACCGTTTTTATGTGTTGTGCTATATCGTTCCGTCACTCCACGGCCGTTGCATTTGAAAGTGAAACGCTGAAATTCGTTAACCAAGCAATATTTTCAACGTCCTTATTGAAAAAGTGAGTACTGACATGTGTACAACTGTTAGTTGTGTTATACATAACTATTTCTCAAAAATTATATTGTGCAATTTATATTAAAACTGGTGAAACTTTGTCTTGAATTATTACTAGATTACTGGTGTTGAAAATTTAAGTTTGGTAAAACACAGAGGTACTCTCAGTTGAGTATTAACACTTTCCATTAGGAATCTGGTCAGATTTAATCTGGGGTATTATCTAACAGGCAATACCGCTCGCTTCGCGCTGTTAACGTGTCGTCATAGTGACGTCACGTTCACGTACAGTCAATTTTTGTGACTATTCGGCCGCTGGTAAGCGGCCGTAGACGTCCGATAACACATCAAACACTGGACATCTGGTTGTGTTATCGGACATCTGCGGCCGCTTACCAGCGGCCGCCTGCATCTGATCCACCTTCGGGATATCAGTTTATGTTGATATTGTACAGTTTTAAATTATTGTGACCGAGCGTAGCGAGGGCACAATACACACAAAAATTGACTGTACGTGAATGTGACGTCACTATGACGACACGTTAACAGCGCGAAGCGAGCGGTATTGCCTGTTAGATAAAACCCCGTGAATCTGCTTTGAAGTTGATTCTATGTTGACTTTGCGGCGTAATTGTAATTCATTTCCGACGGAAATGGTTTAATTAAAGGGTCTATAAAGTTATTTCAAGTCGCCAATTAAAGTAACACCAATGCATTTCATTGTGTAATGTAAGTGATTCGTTATGACATATATTTCACTGAAATAACAAGGCTGCTAAGTAAGTTAAATTTTTGCAAAGCCCTTGACACCATGGGAATCTGGACTTTTATAAACATTCAGTTATGTCCTTAAATATTCCGATGTTAGAAATATTTCGAATCTTAAATTTTTGTATCCAACTGTACTAAATTCTTCGGCATTGCTTTGTAGCTACCTTATTTGAAAATAACTGTTGCCTTTCTTTACTGTTCGCAAACAACATTTCAGTATCATCGGTTAGTTTTGTTTATCATCAGCAAATGGAAGTACGAATATAGAGATTTGTGTTTGCGTTTGTTTCTTTACTTGTAGAAAGTCTTTTCAGGAGCAGTGGTTCTTATTCTTATATAGACGTATAATAAACTGTTAACAATGTAAATAACGGTTTTTGAGGGACAACTTCTTGTAAAAATAGTATTTGGGTGGTTGGATGTTGGCCAACAAAAGAGTATATATCGCTGTTACATCATATCCTTATTCCACATGCTCTCAGTTTAATTGACGAGTGCAGTTTGAACCTTTCTAACATGTTTCGAGAAGTTTTTTTTATGATATTTAGCTCCACATAATAGCATTTAATCTTCGTAATAATTGTCCTTTTGGTCTGAAAATTTTTGCATACGTTCCTTGGACTTTATTGTTTGAGAAAACGTTGTACCCTTTAAATATAAACATACCACATAAACTAAACAAAAAAACTTGTCGTAACTATAAACAATAAACGATGGCCGGCAATAAAATGAATCCTTATGTTGTACTGTCTTTGATTTTCGAAAAGCATAGCTAGCGCCTTTTGTGGATAATTTGAAATGCAGCCTGGACCAGAATTAATATTGTTAGTGGCCGCATATTTGTAGCTAAATATGGTGTACAGCGGTCACGTACAGTTTAACATTGCGGTGGATTTTGATTGAAATTAATGCGATGTGTACAAACTAGATGGATATAACAAACACATATTCTTAAATATTATCCTCTTACGGAATACGTGTAAAAGTTTAAAAAAATTTTTTTATTATTATTATTGATTTACGCCTCGTCGACGGCTGAGGTCATTAGAGGCGGGAGTACAAGGAACGGGAAGGGATTCGGCCATGGCCTTTTTGAAGGAAGCATCCCGGCATTCGCCTGGAGTGATATGGAGAAATCATGGAAAACCCAAATCTGGATGCCCGGACGGGGATTCGAACCCGCGTCTTCCCAATGCGAGGCCAGAACGTTAACCGTTCAAATAAAAAGGACAGTTCCTCTTTGAGTCCGAGTCGTTGCGTAGCCACCAAATTTTCTTTGAAATCTAACGTTTTTAATTCCAAGTGCAATAAATTTATGAGAAATTGAGTTTGTAGATAGTTGAATGTGCTTCATTCAAACATCTGATCTTTCTTAACGTTTAAAGAAATTTCGACTTAATTGTTACATAAAACTTGAACAAACACACCACGTAGGCTATAACACTTTCATAACGGAGGAATATAGGGTTTTATCTAACAGGCAATACCGCTGCCTCGCGACTGTTAACATGTCGTCATCGTGACGTCACGCCTGCATCTGATCCACCTTCGGCATATCAGTTTATGTTGATATTGTACAGCTTTGTTTATGTTGATATTGTACAGCTCAATAGTCACAAAAATTGACTGTACGTGAACGTGACGTCACGATGACGACACGCTAACAGTCGCGAGGCAGCGGTATTGCCTGTTAGATAAAACCCATCTGGGGTATTTCATGTCCGAAATCAAGGGCTAGATTGTTGCCATGGTCATGTTTTTCTTTCCGTGCACTATACTTAATTCTTCCACCAATATCTTTCCAAGCCTCATCACTAAGGTAGGATCTTAACGACCAAAAACACAGAGAAATTTGCATGCAAATATGACCTTAAAATGGGCAAATATGACCTACAAATGTCAAAATTTGATCTAATATTGCTCCAAGGTTTTCATGTTCATTGTTCACTTTATTAAGAGGGATGTTGGCCGATACCATAATTTCATAGAGTTCTTTAGAAAAAATTAACAATTTTTAAGTTGAGGAAGCTATCAGAAAAACGTCGCTGTCGGCTTTGTCGAGATTAATGTGGAGATTCATTGTTATTGTGTTTTGCTGTACTGTAATGCTGCTGCACGTTATATCACTTTGTTGAAGTCACTTTTAATTCACACGATTTACAGGAAAGAAATCCTTCACTAGTAGCCTACTAAAATAGTCCTCTCCAAATTCCTTAACATATCTCCGGAACTTCACACCTTCAGAAAATTATGCTTTCGGCATGGCGATTACTCACTGATTCACTGCAGATTATTTTCAGAAGTATTGCCGACAATGAGACATTTATTGACGCTGCTCGACATAGACATGCTGCTCCTGCAAAGCTGAGATTAAAATGTGAGTGGAACATTAACTTTTAGAGAGTGAATTTTGACAATTAGTTTGGTTTTTCCCCATAAATGTATAATAGGAGAACAATATCTTAATTCTTATCATCTATAACTTCTAGTGAATTCCTGGTCCTATTAAAACATTAGCAGATTTTTCCTCAAAATATGACAGTATTATCGTAATATAACCAAAACTAGGACACTGGCCTGAATATGCATTTATATGCCACATAAAAAACATTTAACTACAATTAGAAACGTTCATTGAGTGTTTAATCTGGCATTACTGATCAAAAAGAAGGCAGCAAAAAAATATAACTTTTCATAAAGATCCGAACTTTACTCAGCGCCAATATACACCTTGTACACTCTCGCCACTCTCTTCGTTCTCCTCTTGTCTTCACACGTAACTAATGGTTACTTAGTAGTACTATAACTTTCGATACATCTTGGACTTATATGTAACTGAATTATCGATATATACGTAATATCGTGCCATTAAAAGCAACATACAAGTGTATTAAAAATAATATTGAAATCCTCACACATTATGGTGTCATTCGTAATATTAGGTATCGATTTGGACCTGCCTATATTGATTACGATCTACGTGGAACAACTTTCGTTCGCATTGAGTAATGTAGTCAAAAACTGGCGCTCAAGAAAGAACCGTGTGGTTGAAAATAAGTTCCTCGACCATCGTTGCTTACGATATATCGCTCATTTGCTGCAACAGTGACATAACTCAAAAACTTCAATTTTACAGGAGTATCAGATCAAATGTTTCATGTGTAATAATTTTATGCATTCACTAGAAAAAAACTTATATCCATGTTTTAGGGAAAGAACACGACGTAATAGAAGGGAAAATGTACAATATCAGTTGTAGATCACAGGGAGATTTCCTTCATATCCTCACAATCATCCTCATTTTGAATTATGACATTCTTGCTGTAATGATTCTTTTTATATCATGCCATAAGATAAAATGTGTCGTTTTTGTAATAGAAATAAGTACAAGACAGTAAATGTTTTTTTCAATTTATAATTATGTCACAAGTTCACAAAATCTGAAAATAATGGGGATTTTGGTTTGCTAAACAACAATTTCATTAAAAGGTGCTTTATTTTAATTTGCCAAATTTGGTAATAGAAATCAAGAAGAAAATAATATTTTTAAAGACATCAAGAGATTGTTTAAAAGTAATAATAATAACGAGAGCTTGCTTAAGAAAAATAATTGGTTTTATAGAAAAAGTGAACACAATATTTTCCAACCAAGCAACATTGTGTAAAAAAAGTAATGATTTAATCTTTTAATTCAGTCAGATTATAAAAATTTTATAAACATCATGAGCACTCAAGCTATTATAGTACTTAACTTCAGGAAATGTTAGTTCAACTCAAGCATTATCACATACAGGTAATCTTGGTTCAGTCTTGTTACATTTAGGTAATTAACTCCACAAACGTCACAGCATTTCATAGAAAGATTTATAAAAGCTTGGTATAGCATTCTTAGGAATAAGCTTAGGAAATCTACCTTCTTATGAGAAATTCCCGGTCTTGAATTAAATGCTTGATTTAATGCGAACTTTTCTTCTTCCTTTTGATTATTATTGCCTCTTTAAAGTCATCCGCATATGAGTATATATATATATAACAGAATTGGGAGAATCACTTCCAGCATCTTTACTTCTGATAATTTGAATGCTGCCTTGCTCCGAGGATCTATGTCTCCAGTCAGAGCTTTACTGTCAAAGAATTATGTTACAAGGATTTCTATGACCTTTAGTGACACGGAAAGGTACTCTGCTTTTTTCGCCGATCGAATGTCTCTGGATCGAATTGCGGAGATAAAGGAATTTGGAGTACATGCTTCTGATAATGCGATTAACCATTCTCTCTATCAATGAGTGAACAGAATCGCCTTTATTCTGAGAGTGGTCTTTAACAAAGAATTTGTGTGTAATTGATTTCAGGCCTAAATAACGTGTGGAGTATAAGTAAAGAGCAAGAATAAATTAATTTTTCTGCTGCCCTGCACAGTTGTCCGAGTAAAATGTAACATCTGCATCTTGTTTTATGGCAGCAATCTTTTTCAAATAATGAAGGACACATGTATTTAATTCATTTGCACCACGATGACCGTTTGCTTCATCCCACACACACATGTATTGCTCTTCAAGTCATACATAGTGAAATAGAAAACATTTAATTCGGATGTATAGTAGAACAGAGAAGCATCCTATTTAGGAAGTTCAATTACAACCTGTAGACGACCGCAGCATCTGAATTTGCTTTGTCTGTTTTTTCTCTCCTCTCTTGACAATTGTCTTTCGATAAGAGGTTGATTAAATTCTTCTTGTAACCTCTGTTTTTCTTCACTGGCTGCATTTTCAAAAGCTACGCAAGTTTCACATAAATCTTTCTTTGTAAAGAAAAATGAAATATTATATTCTTTTTTAATATTCTATGAAATGTAGTTCAGTTGGCAAAAGGAACTTCTTTTCTTTGCAGATAGCCACATGTCTGCAATTGATTTGCTTCCACCAATGAAGAGCCTCGTTGTATTTGCCCTTAGGTAATGGCTTTCAGTTTTCGGTATCGAATCTATGTGCTGCCTCACGCCTTCCCTTATCATTGAATCTGAAGATTTCTGGTTACCATATTTACCTGTTCTATCAGGTTCCAATAGAACATTTACAAGTTTGGTTTTTCCAGCACCATGCGAAGGTATATCTAAGGTTGTTTTGAAGAACAACTTACATACTTGAATCCATTGGTTATTTTGATTGAAATAAAAAGCATTATTAATGTTTCTACATTGACTTCTCATCCCTCCCACACGAATATATCGGTATCTGGGATTAACTGTTTGCATCGAATTCGCAATAAATTCCCTTTGTTTCTCAATGATAATGTAGGATATCAAGATGCAGCCAAAAGCAAAGTTTTTTTATTTAATGTCGATGTTTCAACTTTTATTGAGTCTTACTTTTTTTGAAGGCAAAAATTAATGTCAAGGAAAAAAAAGGTAAAAACGTAGTTATAACATGTATAAAATTGTCATGTCATTTCATCTTTATAGAAACATCTGTAACTTTCATAATGTATTGCTTGTTTTCTTCTCTTTTTTGGTTTGATTTTAATTTTTTACTTAAACTAAAGGACCCAAAAAAAAGTCGAAACCTTGGCATTGAATTAGAAAACTTTGCTTTTAATTGTCAACCGCAATTTTCTTTCTTAATGTATATAATTAATTACAATCTTTCAATTTAAAAAAAAAAATAAGTGTCCCATTTAGTGTTGATATCAAAATTTTAGTAACAAGAGTGACATAAGTATCAATCATAGAAGACGAAAAATATGTTTGAGGAGAATATTTCATGCAAGAACGTCACATCGTCTCAAACCACAAAGTGTAGACTAAGTTTAAGCAATATGGTAATATGTAATAACGTCATAACTGAAAATAATCCAACGACAAACAAGATGGCTTGCATCAAGAGCGACACATTAAGTAATAAAACTAAAGGCATTTAAGCAGATTATTTCAAAAAGAATGTCACAATTTGAAATAACACATTATTGAATAGATATAAATATAACGTGAATTATCTTACCATTTAACCAATATAGTCATAAACAAAAATACACCGCTCTTGAAGACACATGTCGCTATGTTACTTGACAACAGCCAAAACTCAACTGATATATGACAGTGTTGTGAATAAACTGGAGGGCGGTCTGTTGAGAAACAATAGTGACATAATCTGCTCTCTCTCAGCGAATAATTGAAGCTCAAATGTGTCGTTCTACAAACTAAAAGTATATACGAAAATGGATCATCCTTTGGTCATAACTCAATAAAGGTCATTTTTTAGTTATGTCACTGTTGCAGCAAATGAGCGATATGATCAGAATGCCAATATGGATTACGATCTACGTGGAACAACTTTCGTCCGCATTGAGTAATGTAGTCAAAAACTGGCGCTCAAGAAAGAACCGTGTGGATGAAAATAAGTTCCTCAACCATTGTTGCTTACGACATAATATCAGAATGCCAATTGGTATTTCAGTACAGGTTGCATTTAAACCCCACCACTCCTACGATTATTGTTGTTTAATAGTCAAAACTTATAAAGTGCAAGAATACTTTCACCATTTTGCGACCTGAAGTATAGCCGGTTGTATTTGGGAGCGTTTATAAACTACGAAGCCCCATTTTGGCCTCCTGCGTAGCCCGACACGGATTTTGCCTCAACCCCCCCCCCCTCCCCGCCACTCTCCCCAACTGCGCGTGGCACAGAGCTTTTTTCCATATTGATTCGGAGACATTTTGAACTGTTTTCTCTTGCAAGACTATCGAAAATTACATACGGAGATAATTAAATGACGGAAATAAATATTCACATGCTGGTGTGTGTTCTGTACCTTATTTTAACTTTCCAGCCAACCCCTTCCCCTTCCATAGACCTATCCACGTAGTTTATGGACGCTCCAATTTAAACCCGATAAGATTACCGGCCTAGGTTAGAAGGCAGAATTCACGTCACAGACCTCCAAAATACCCATCGGGATCTCTCGGACAGTAAAGACAAATTAATTCCTTTGTTGTTAAATTAGTCACATATGAGTTGTTAATTATATCATTTTGATCAACTTCGTTGTTGATGAGTGATCATTGATTTCACTGTTCGGCTTATTTTCACTTCGCACAGTACTGCTTTTTTTGTTATCTGCTTAACGTCTCTCTAACAGCGAGGTCTTTAGAGAAGGGAAAGGACGGGGGCAAGGAATGGGAAGGAATTCGGTCACAGCTCTTTCAAGGAAACATCCCGGCATTTGCCTGGAGTGATTTGGGAAACCATGGAAAACCCAAATCTGGATGCCCGGACGGGGATTGGAAATTTGGAACCGCCGTCCTCCCGAATGCGAGGCCAGAATTACAGTATTGCTCTTGTCTATGCGTGTCTATAACTTTTTTTGCAGAATTTGGAAATGAAATTTTTGGGAGAGAACCCCAATTTTGTCAGAACTGCATTTTGATATAATTTTATTCAAGACGAAAAACAAGAAACTAAGTATTAATATCCAGTATCATCAAACAAACTGATTGACAGAGATAACAGAAACGATTTTTGTTTGGGCTGTTTGTTGTATGATGTTTTATACTTTCCAGCAGCTAAATACTAGCTAATAACCTCTAAATAGTATTACATTCTTTGGATGCCTCGTATTTATATCATTTTAGCGAAAGGAAACTTTGTTTAAGTTCCATAATTTCCATTCAGCTCGGTAGAAATGTTTTCATTTTTCTTGCAGTATTTCTTCTTTAAGAACCGCCAGTAGCAACACTGCATATCCGGTAATAACGAATCGTTGATAACGTTATTCATAACGTGCTTTCTTTACCAGTCAATGTCTTTCGTTACAACATCGGGAATATTACAAGTATACGTTACCGCTTGGAACTGCTTACAAATAGTGACGTCCAACAAGCCACCTATGACGTAGCAAGCTTCATGTTTCATGCCGTACCACGGAATTTGAATAGTTATATGCTGCAGAATGTTTTACTATCTAACTACAACCTCCACTAAAATTTCTGCTTGAAATTTGATACTTCATCCGCTTGAAACGCAACAGTATTTAGTATATTATTATTATAAATATTAACCACACGTTACGTCACGTAGAGCTGCGGTAACGTAAGATTCTAGTGAACTGACGATCGTGTAGATTAGAAAACCATGGGCCATCTCTGGGTTTTATATCATCATCGTTCATTCAGTACATCATTTATGTCATTCATGAATACATTCTGCAGGGCGACTTTCACCAGTTTCGTAACTGTCGACTTAAGCGACGTAATGTTCTGAAATTTTAATTCTGTTTCCATCTCGATTCAGTCCTTATTTTGAGTACATACTGCTGATCAAAGATATTTACATCTAGAGCTTGCTGCAGTAATTTAATAGCCACATTTGTTGTTTAAAGATTAGCACAGTTTTGGAAATTAAAGGCAACCAGGGTTCCCCCCCCCCCCATTACTCTGATCATAAGCCGGCGTGTGGTTGGAAACAGACAACAATGAGGTCTTAATTAATCGAAGCAGGAGTCATTGTGTTCTCAGTTTGTACGCAGTGTACAGGATTTATAAATTTTCAGAGAACGTATGTTACATAAAAGGAACGTTTCAGAATAATGTGGTTCTGTAAAAATAAACTTAATACTACTAAATGAAATGAGAGAATAGTTTTCATTAGGGTTGATCTTGATTGAGACATGTATTTATTGCTGTTAATTATGAAATAGAAATGGCTGAAGCCATTTAATAAATTTAATTTACTGTTCGACAGTCAAAACGATTCTGTACGATATTAGAATAACGGAGGACAAACTCAGCACGTCCCTTGCTAATCGCTATTCAGGTCAAAGATGTGTTAGCAATAACAACTGAGCATCATCACATTAAGAATTCCTCTACGACAGCAGGACTAGCTATGGAGCAGAATTACAAATATGTTAGATCAGCTGGCCACAATAGTCCATATGACGTGTTCTGGTTACGTAAAATGTGTTGAAGACGCGCTGAAAAATGTTAAAGAACTATGGAGCAATAGTTCCCCCCAAGAAAATAGGAATTCAAACATTGTAATTTCTGTCAAAGAATCTATATATTAATACGCTTAACAAAAACTTCGGATCCCTTTTTAAGAATATTGCGCAAACGGAGGTGTGTGAGATTTGACACAGTTAAAGTTTATATGGAGAAGAAGTGCAGGAAGCTGAAATGTATATATAATATGTTTTACAAAAACATTAAAATAAATAAAGTAAAACATTCGTTGTTTACATTCATTTTTTTTTTTTTAGTGGCAACGATACTTAGTGATTATGCCAACGTCTGTGATCTTTGATCAACAGTAAAGAAAAAAAATAAGCATAGTTAATACATGTTAAAAATAATACATTATTAAATAAAAATTAACTTCGTGAACGTGTGTGTGCGTGAAATCGGATCGGAGCCAACTATCTGACGTGTATTCCCAGCATTGAGATAAAGAAAATTTCCAAAAGGAATGAAGTGCTTCTGCCAGATACTATATGTTAAGGGACTTTTGATTTTTGAATTTCAGTAATTTCATTACGAACTTTTTTTTTTTAATTCAGATATTTGCATCTCCTTCCATTATCCCTTGATATAAACCTTGACAAGTCGAAGAAAGAGAGAGACAAAGAAGAAGGAATACCTATTTGCGTGAAATTCAAAATGATAATAGACCAAATTTAAATAGTGAACACACAAAATGATGAAATTATTTTGATGGATACATTTAAATGCGCACTAAATGTCATTGACAGTTTCGAATCAGTAGTTACTTCAGGGGGAAGGAATGCATTTACTTCATGTTATCATAAAGCAGTTTTAGGGGCCTTGAGTCAAAACGAATATTTTAAATCATTGTATGATGGACTAAATTCAAACCAATCATCGGTAAATAGAAAGTAAAAAATTAATTAAAATAAAGATCATTACTCTTTCACGAAAGAAACTAAATACTGAATTACGGTCGAATTTCGATCCCTGGGCGATCACTAGTGTCCAGAATTCTGCAAGTAAAATCTGTCAGGAACGTTGTGAACTTTTGATCCTGCAGAATATGAATGTAACTTGCACTACGCCCTGTCGATCACCTGTCACCGTGAACAGTTGCTCTCTATACGCTCACTTCGTTTCCTTCGAGCGGGGGCGTTTGGATTTAAGTCTGGTCGTTTTCTAAATATACGCCGCTGATCTTTCTCTGTTTATTACTATTGTTGTTGTACTTGGCTGCAACTGTTCGTTTCACGCCAGAAACGCGAAACCATTTCAGGTACAAGTGTTTTACGATTCCGAAAACGATGTAGCTAATAATTGTTGATGAATAGAATAAATCTCTGCACAAAATATGCCAAGATTTCGATTATATTTTCTACGGAGTATGATTAGTAAAATCATACTAATTATTATATCTTACTAACGTGCAAATCAAAAACTTCCTGATTATAATTTGATTGTATGATGCCGCATTTACACTCTACTCTCGCGTTTCGCCTCGTCGAAATCTCCGTGCCCGAGAGCTGGCATGGGCTGAGTTTACACTCTCACTGCAATTCATTCATGGATGACGTGTTTTGTAAAAGCAGAATGATTGTAGTACATATATATAATTTCAGAAGTTATTATTTTTTTTTTTTTGATGAATAAGATATCAAACACAAAGTAATATATTTATGTTTCATTAAATGTTATTGCACTTTCAACAAAAGTATAGAATGATGTTCTTTGAGAAAAAGTAAACCTTTAACATCAAAGCAAAAGACTAGGTTCGGTATACCAATACCATAAAAGTTTCGATTAGCCATAACCGTACGGTTTTTGCTGCTGGAGACAGTTTCAGAAGTATTTTCTATTTGTTCAATATTTCAAACGCAGCTACGAGTATATCAATATTTGTATATGAGGTTGGTAGAACTATTCATACTGTCTTAAAGAATGAAATAAAGTAGGGAAATAAAAATGTATTATACTTAAATGAACCATTTTTTTATTATTTATTTTACTTATTTTAGTTTGCTAAAAGGGAATCCCATGTATTTTAGTCTTCAATTAAAATTGAATTTGAATTAATGATACAAGACGAATTAATTCAATAAGAAAATAATAAGTAAGCGCATGTAAATATTAATAAGAGGTTTAATTAGGCGGAATTAATAAGAATTTTGCTATTTGTCGTTAAAAGTTGTTTCAAATGCTGAATGGACCGCCATCGAGGCGAATGGCACTCGCTATGCGAGACTACGCGACAGCGCTGCCAGTACAGCCAACTTATATTATACCGCTGTCTCTTTTAAATTATACAGAATGAAACCCAATTATATAAAGGGGTCATCCATTGATTACATACGTGAGTGAAAGTGCTGGGAGCAAAAAAAGTCCACGAAAAGTAAACAATGTATACATTGATAAATTTTGAATAACAAAAAGGAAATAGATATGCAGGAAGGGTTGCCAACTCAATGAAACAAAGGTCAAACACTTTCAAAAAGGTGCTGGAATTTACTTTACTTTACTTTTAAGTGCTCATTTTTGTATCCAATTATACAAGGCAATCTGTTATACAAACAGCATACAAGAGGTACCCAAATTATACAAGTTTTGTATCCAATTATACAATCTGGCAGCCCTGATACGCGAGCACACTTTACATTCTCGTGTTCGTGTTGTCTCGCATCGACTCGTGCTTCCTCGCGCGAGAATGTAAACGCGGCATAAATTTTTTTTGCTGCGCGTAATACATTGTTGGAAAGGGAATAACTATTTGCGCATACAGTTGATGCAACACTTTGAAGCTTAATTATTTTGTGGTTCGCTTCTGGTAATCATTAACATTTGAAAACATTAAGTTAGTTGTAATACATAAGTGACATGTAATTTCCATAGTAGTTCATGCGCGATATTTTTAGAGCTACTGCATCAGCAACTCCTCAGTACGCGTATCCGCAACGGAACTGACGAATGTCAACTGTTCGCTTGTGCAAACGTATTGCACCCATGTCCGAACAGGAAGCGTTTGTTTTCATATATTATCATAAGCTTTTGGTGTTTGACCAGAAAGGCAAACGAGACACAATAATTTATAAAATCGAATATATTTTACCAGTACAGTCTACGTTTATCAGAAACTATTCAGCGTATCAGTGTTGGATACTGGGTACCAGTTTCTCCATTTCTACACAGTGATTTTCAAGATGCAATTTCATCATCGAGAAAGGTCTCTACTAAGGACTATTTATTTCAAATATTTCAATGTGGATGATTAATGTACTGTAGCTAGCAAGGTATACGCAGGAATCATTTGTATCTCAATTTGTATATTTTACATATAAATGATGTAGTCATCAGCAATCTTCCGGATAAAGCATTAGACATTATTATTTTTACTTAATGCAGTAGTATTAATCGTGTCGTTCATTCCTTGAATTAAACGTCAAATTAAAATTAACCAAGCATATAATTTCTATAGATTCCTATCTTGACTACTAGCTTTGGAAAATCACGTAGTACAGTCACCATCGTTCGAATTTTTTTCGACTGAAAAGATGTAAATGTTTTGGGGTCTTTGAGAGTACCGGTATACGGTACCAGCGGAATTACTTTCGGCGCGGTAATGACGTCATAATACAGCGGTAGTCAATTAATTTCAATCATTTATTAGGTTGTAATACACCACGGACATCGAAAAGTATGGTTTTAGCGGTGTCTTATTGGTCCAGGTTGTATTACAAATAATACGCCTTTCTATTGACTGCTGCAGTATTATGAAGTCATTACTTCACACTGGCAGAATAGTTCCGAGGGTATCGTATACTCCAGTAGATCCATGTTTTACTGCTTTAATACCTGCTCCATGAGTAGGTCGCCATATATATATATATATCTGGTTATGAATCTCTTGTAAGTAACTAAACTACATCTTGATGTGTTCAGCTTAGACAAAGATATCATTATAGTATGCCTCAGGTGCATCTTACATGAGAATAATTATCAGTTATGAATTGGTTAGGAGATACGTTATTGAGAATGTCGGTTGTGAACGAAGTAGTGAAAACGCTTAAAGACTAAAACGATGTAAGAAATGCCGATTATGAACTCTAACTCTAGTTGTCACGTGTCAGCAGCAGGAAACAAGCCAATCACAATGTAACCAGTTTTTACAAAACATTCTGCTGTTGATCATACATTAATCGCACAGTTCGTGTAAGTTTCCCCACATTAAGCATAACTACTGAAGGGATGACTCGGGTGAAGGATCTAAATCAGCTGGATGAAGATGGAAATGCAAAAATAAAAAACGAACTCTCAACGAGGTAACTAGTTCGCAGATGTGTCCCTTTTGCATTACTCTTAGAAACATCGTCGGAGGTTGTGACAAAATTTTCAACACTGCCACAGGAATGCCAGTAATGTATAGACCCCTCAGGTGCAATCCATAAATTACGTCATACGTTAACGGGGTAGGGTGGTCAAAAAAGCAATGAATTTCGTATGGCTTAATTTATGGATGGCTCTTATCGTTAAAGTAGGCATTTCTGTGCCTCATTGAAGCGTCAGGGATGTTGTAACTACAGCAAATATTTTGTCTATGGTCTAAAATGACGTATAAGGAAACGGGCATTGAAACGAGAAAATGTTTGTAGTATATTAATCGCCTGGATTATCAGTATCTGCTAAAAGTATTAAGAAAATTGGGTTTAG
Source organism: Vandiemenella viatica (assembly GCA_031002005.1). Taxonomy (NCBI): domain Eukaryota; kingdom Metazoa; phylum Arthropoda; class Insecta; order Orthoptera; family Morabidae; genus Vandiemenella; species Vandiemenella viatica. The sequence goes on along the minus strand of CM061919.1, from coordinate 229,811,215 downwards.
GCGTCAAGTTTACAACCGTGGTGGAAGAAATAATAACTAATATTTTTTCTAAACTTCAAATGAATGGTACAGTGACAAGTAAAACGTTCCGTTCGACAAGGATACTTTCAGTCAATGATACTATTTAATATGATTATAATACTATTTAATATGCCAATAGAACCTTTGCTACTAATTAGAGACAAAACTATCAATGGTTTCTATTATGGTGAAAAACTGTAGTTTTCGAATACATGAAGATGATGTGGGTTGTTATATCACCTCACAAGAAGACATGAACAAAATTACAAACACTTAAAAGCTTTCACAACAAGCAACGTTAGCAAGAGTTAATATTCACTATGATACAGGGCTCATAGACGTGGAAAATACTTTTTAGTTCATGAAGTAACCAGACACATTTCCCTAGGTATACAACCTAAGAAAAATGTTAACAAACAACTGGAAGGATATTTTAAATAAAATCAGTTCTTTTTTACGAATACTCATTTTTAGGAGTCTCACTAAGATGCAAAAATCAAGGATAGTAACTACGTACATTATTATGATGCAAATAATATTTAATTCATACCATTATCGTATAACCGCGAATAATTTTAAGCAATAACGTCTTAATTGATTTAAAAAATGGTATTTATAGATAAATAGGAGGTCTGTACGAAAATTTCACAAAAAGACACGATCAAAAGTGAGGTGGTTTGTGATAGAATGAGAGAGTATTTTTTTTTTTTTTTAGTTTTATTTGTACATAATAAAATACCTACATGTTACGAAACAATTGGGAAAAACTTTTGGACGCATAAAACATATGCATGCCACCCTGTCACTGACCTTAACAAACCTGGACGAAATACCCACAGCATATCCATGCCTCTGTGATATATATTGCTGCGTTCATAACCCATGAGAAAATTTCCTGGGTAAGATTTTTGCATAGGAATTGATATCAAAACAGTAAAAATATCTAAAAAGATACTTGTTGTATAAAAATCACAGTTTACTAATATCTCTGCGATATGCGCTTCTGCTATCTAGCGGCTTGTCTCTGAACTGCTTGATTTATGATGTTACTTAAGTGATGATCTTAATCTCTAAAATGATACCTCATTTATCGATTTTGGTTTGGTATCAAGGGGAATAATGGCTTGTAGCACAATACACGTTTTGGAAATAATGATACTTTTGTCCTTTAAGGGTATAATTCGTAAAAATTCCTTTCTTAAAATATCATGTGACCAAATCGGAGACCTTAACCTTTAAAATGATATCTGATTTTTCGATTTCGGTTGGATTTGTAGGGAGATAATAGCTTGTGACAAAAAATCACCTTTAAATGACCCCTGCGAAAATTTCGCGAATGTAATGTAGCAGACAAACGAAACAAGAAGTTTGCAGTTGCAATGGATATAATGCCAGTGTTTACTCAGAAATATGTGTAAAACAGTTTTTATAATTGTGAAATAGTAGATCTGTGAGATGCATAAAGTACTGTTCCAGATCGCCATGTAAATACCATCACCCTAGCTCCACTGACGCCATAAGGGCGAAAAGCGTATGAAAATAAAGAAAACAGTAACATCAACAGTTGTTTCCAGACGGAATTTTGATTTATTATCTATTAACCAACAACTGCGAAAGATGGCCTACAACCAGATTTGCAGTTTTGTTCCTTAGTCTTAGTAAGATATTTAATTGTATTAGACATATTTTTGTGCAGCATTTAGACGTTTTCTATCGATTTACCTTTTTCAATTTGGGAGCATTTATAAATTACGTCACGTAATTCCCCCCCCCCCGTCCCTCTCGTCCTTGTCATCAGTAACCATATTCGGTGACTTTCCTATTTTTCTTGTTGTTCCATCACTCACTTTACAATTTTAAATTCATTTAAGCTCATTTCACCTGGTACCTATTTAATTGTTTTAGAATACTTCAGAATATTTAACTAATGCATTTTTCTTTTATTATTTAGAGTTATACGAGCGTATGCACCGTTACGAAACAAATAACGTAATCTCTCAAATGTAAGGGTTTTCAGGGCAGCTTAATTATGATCTGAACACGGTTTCGTCAAAAAATGTACAGGCACAGATTTTTTTGGTTCTGCTGTTTTTTTGTAATAGATGTGAAGCTTGTGACTGCAACATTACCCCCCCCCCTCTTGTCGTGAGACGCCACACCTCGTGGACCTCCTCCCAGTATACCTTGTACCTTATGTTCTAAACAGTTCCACTCTGTTGTTGGTTGCAGGTCTTCGTCGCGTGTCTCCAGGATGTGTGACGAGGCCGCAGCGAGGGTCGAGAAGGGACTCCGCAGGCTGAGGATCCCGGACTGGTTCAGCAAGTCTCCCTTGGCAAAGGGATCCAAGGGCTTCATCCTGAGCTCCAGGAGGCCGGCGCGACTGCCGCCCTGGCCACAGCAAGGTACGACTCGATACAACACTCATCTCCAATCTGACCTAAACGGACTAGTCCAATTTATCAACTGCGAGGATGGTTGATACGCTCTTCGTTAACTAACAAATTCGTCCTGTCGCCAATTAATCATGATTACCTTTAATTACTTCGTCCACCAATTAACAGTTCACTGTCTTGGTCGCCAGATGGTTTTACCTTCCCCCAAAGATTAAATAACTACTTCTTTGAATGGATTAATAAGTTCCGTGAAATAAAAACACTATTCACTTCATATTTTTTTATCTGTCAGCTACATAAAACATTACACGCGGACAGGGCCGGCGTTAGGGAGGGGAAAGTGGGTCAAATGTACCCGGACCCGCCGGCTGATGGGGGGCCCCGATCAGCGGCTGCAGAGGCCCCAGGCCTCGAAGCCAAGAAAAAAAAATAGGTCACCTGGGGCCCGAAATTCCTAGCGCCGGCCCTGCACGCGGATAAGGCACAATAGACTCGTCCAAAGATACTAGAGTACAAATACAGCGACTGAACATTCGAAATTGTAAATAATCGGCAGCTACAACAAAAGGAGGGACCCTTACACGCCCAATTCCCGATCACCTGGTCCCGTTCCGGATCTCACTTTCCTCCTGTCGACAGTGTGTTAATTTAGACGACCCGTCAGCCGGCCCTATCTGGTTAGTACCGCACTAGCAGCGTATATCCGTCTTGCTCTGAAACTTGTATGTTCTATTTAATAGTAATAAGATTAATTAGTTGCAAATTTTGTTAATTTTCTAATATTTAAATTATATAAGTTCGGCCCATATTTATCAAAAACACAAATTCTTGGTGTATAACCCTGACTATTTCGACATTGTGCGAAAAGCTTATGAAATAGAAAAAGACGTGGGCCAAGAGGTTATATTTACAAAAGTATACGTTCAGTCACAATGGACTCTTAGATGTGTTGAATAGTAAAGGTTTCCGGAATTTCTTGGCGATGACACCTGAACTTTTGCGAATCTACTGAATTTAGTAAAGCCTTTCACAGAAAGGAAATAATGATGCGCGAAGCAGTGACCGCAAAGGAAAGATTGATTGTCACAACCAAGTTAGGCTTTATACGGCCAGTTTTCAGTGGGGGTCCGACTTGTCCCACCTTTTCACCCTACATCCGATGGCATTCCTATCCGATCTATCTGTCTGCTTTCCACACAAAAACGTGATCAGGAGCTCACTTCAGACGTCCCGATTTCAGGGCCAGAGAGGCGACTTAGGGAGACCATGTCGGATCGTCTAAAGAAGTTTTAACTGTTCGATTCTGCCATTTGCTTAAATAGACGTTATCGAAACATCCAGAATAACACAAAGAAAGCCGACTGATATTTCTTGATCGTATAAAATGCGACCGACAGTTAGAAACCACATTAAAACAATCAGAATTAGTACAAAATAATTCACAATCATCATTAAACACCGGGAAACGAAAATTAAAGATATTTACACACAAAATTATCAACATAAACCAGTCAAAACGGTTGATAATTGTCCTGAAACATTGTGGCTCACGTCAACACTTACAGTTTTGAACTTTTAACTAATGTTTCATACATGATACTGTCCTTGATCTATTATATATCATTTACATAGTTTCTCTCCATAAAACAATCTTCATTTAGATGGCGAATATACACAAATTCACAATTAATCATCTCCCATCTTGCTATACATAATTCCTAAAATAAAATTCCATAAAAGGGTTGGGTCTGAGGGCTGTTACATGGTCCAAAGAATACAAGTCATCCCACATTACTAATGAGTGCCCACTCTGAATAATGTACTGTACGTACATTAGGTATTTATAACGGAGCTCCGCATCCGCAATTGCGATACTTCCGCATGAAATTCTACTTTTGCATCCGCAACTTTTAAAACGGAGGTTTTTTTATATTACAATATATATATAATTCATTTCTCTTTATACGAGATTCGGCCCATCGTCAGTTAGCTAACAAAAATTAGATAGCTGGCCCACATCTGTTGTAACTGCTCCTTGATATCCTGGATACTGACATGTTCAATCGGGTCAGATCTGGGGCTCTTGCTGGCTAATCACACAGATAGTTCATAGAGACACGCACCGTGTGTGGACGAGCGTTGTTCTGTTGAAAATGGCACGACGATACTGCCGCATGAGAGGTAACACAGGAGGATGCAGGATGTCCGTGACGTACCGTTGTGCCGTCAGAGTTCCCTCAATCACTACCAGCCGTGACCTGAATTCATACCCGATGGCTTCCCACACCATGACCGCTGTGCGTTTCCAAAACATTGGAAGAATGGGACCTTTCCCCAGGTCGCCACCATATTCGCCGACGATGGTCATCCGAGGTAGTGCAGAACTGCGATTTATCGCTGAATACGATTTGACTTTAAAGTCAGGGCTGGTAGCGACCAGCAGCAAGGCTTTTTTTTTGCTTATGGCTTTACGTTGAGGTCATTAGAGCTGGCAGGGGCTTGGAGGCAAAGGACGGGAATAAATTCGGCCATGGCCTTTTGAGGAACCATCCCACCATTCACCTGGACCGAATTCTGGAAACCATGTAAAAATCTGGATGGTTATTTTCAAATTATTTTTCTTGAAATAATAATCTCAATTTCTTTGGGACTATATTATCACCTTACACCTACTTTTGCTGATTACGAATTTTTATTTTAAATTCTTTCAGCGTTTCTGGTTCATTATTCAAAATTTATTGGGTAAATTATTTAAATCCTGATTCTCTTAGCTGCAAAGAAAAATTTTACCGTTGCCTTACAACTGCAGCAAGCACCAGCTTTGGCCTTGCATTCGGGAAGATGCGGATTCGATTAATGCCTAAAGCCATAACTAAAAAAAAAGTAGCAGCTTGTAGGCTTAAACATTTTTTCAGGTTCATGCGCGACTCCTTCTTCTTCCATCAACACCTACGAAAGCCTCATAGGCCAATACAGGACTTACACACACTCCCTGTACTCACTTGTTGATTATTATTATTATTATTCTTGTGTTACGCCTCGTGGACATCAAGAGGCTGGAAGTTATTGACGGGAAGGAATTTTATTATTCCATGGCCTTATGAAGGAACCATCCCGGCATTTTGAGAAACCATAGAAAAACCAAATCTGGATGGCCGGACAGGTATTTGAACCCGCGTGCTCCCGGATACGAGGGCAGAGCGTTATTGCTCGCCCAGCACTTTCTTAACCCGTCTCCTATCTTCCAGTAGAAGCTGCTTTATCATACCAGTTACCGATTGTGTTCTGCGGTAGCATCCATAAACAGGTTGTTACGGTCACGTTTCTAGGCACGTACCGAAGCTTTTTCCTGGTTTGCAAGGAAACTCGATAGCTGAGCGATGACGCACTTGCCTGTGGCGACCTTTGGGTCACGGTCAATTAACCAACAGCCATTTCATGTCGACAGCTCGAGAATTGTGCCTGTTAGTTACGCATTAGTTACCGTTAACGGCTTTTTAGGTTGGAAAATTGCTCACAGCTCACTCTAAATTGCCTCTTTATTACAATGCTGACGTCTCCTATTTAGACGGTCTCTACCCGGGGGGACAATTGGCTCTTAATTGCGACATTTGGACAATGTGTTCATATCAGCAGTAAAACATTAGTTCTGAAAATTTAAAAAACGCTGAGGCGTAGAGGGTGAAAAGTTCAGGTCATCTTAATGACGTCTAATGTGTTGCATTATCCTCGATTTTACCTCTGTCTTGGTTTTCCTGAATCCGTTGACTTTAGTTGTCAGGACAGCTTTCCGTATTTTCGTAAACGAAGTATAACACACTGGATTTTTCGGTGCAGTAAAGAGGCTGAATCACTGTTACCTGTACCAGGTTCTTGCGTTAGAGTGTAGCGAATTGGTGTATCTTTACGCGTTGAATGAAACCCATTTTATTTTGTAACTACAGTCGGTAAATAGTTGTATTAATTAAGAGCATTACATAATTAAATTACAGCAACCATCGCGACGATTTAGGCTGCTGCCTGTTAATAGTAATAATAAATTGAATTGCAATGGAGCGCACACTTCTCTACACACCCACCTCCCTCTTACCTGCACCCACCTACATTTGCCCTCTGCACTCTTTAACTTTATATTCTTTCAGCCCTTTTGGTAAATTATTCATCATTTCTCTTGGTAACTTATTCCAATTCCTGACACCCTTACCCAAAAAAGAAAATCTTCCTACACCCTTGTGCCTGAAATCGCGTGCCAGATTGTGGTCTTGGTCATCTTTTCCCTTCCAGGCTTTCTTACACCAATATCTTTCAATGCCTCATCACCAATATGCAGTACACCTTGTACACTCCTATGACCCTCTTCACCCTCCCCCTGTCTTCCAATGAATCCCATTCCAGCTTTTTTATAATATCTGTTACTGATTGCATTCTTCGGTAATTTCCAGAAACAAAACTGGCAGCCCTTTTTTTTGCACCCTCTCCAACTCCTGTGTTTGATACGCAAAATGTGGGCCCCATACTACACTACCATATTCAAGCAATGGTCTAACCAGATTTTTGTAAACCTTTTGTAATTCCTTTACTTCTCTCGTACATCCCCTCATCACTCTCTCTAACAAGTTAAGATAAGACGGATATTGCGGACCGTCCAGACATTCGCTAGATAACCATCTAGCCGGGGATAATTATAAAAAATGCACCAAAAATGTTATTAAAAATACATTTTTTTCTCATTCACTAACATTTTTAATCTAATTCTCTGGGATATAACTGGCGCAATAACCTTGTAGTTAAAACCAGTTGTGAATCTCAGCAATGAACTGAATTCCTGTAGACCATACAGTACGAATTTTGTACGGGCTATTGTAAGGAGTTGGTGAGAATGTTTTTGGTAGTTAGAAACGGTGAAATTAGAGCGAGCTAGGACTGCTGGCGGAGAAGAAGAAGAAATCTGAGATGCTGTATTAAGAAACTTAGTTCTACGAGTCGCATGAATGTATTTGGGCCAAATTTCAGAATGGCGGGTCCTGGCAGTGTAGTGGCTAGCGCGCTGACCTCGCATTGCAAGAGCCGCCGGTTCGAGTCCGGCCTCAGGCATGGGTGGTTTTAATTAAGTGTTGTGTTCGTCTTGTGTTGTCCTCACTGTAGTATCCACAATATCATAATGAATTTCTGATACAGCAGTTGCAACGTAAACAAATTTGAGCTGGCTAAATGGTCGAAAAGACCGAAGGCCATATATATATATATATATATTTAAAAAAAATCAGAATGGAAATTCCATTTACTGGACTGGTATTCGATTTCGTACTTTTACGAATTCAGCATTCAACTGTCACTACTCGCTACATTCGGAAATGCAACATATTTATGATATGAAAGGAAAAGTGGTAAAATTACTTACACTGACTGATTGATGCATTTTCTAAACTATGTAAAAGTGTGGGATTTGACATGGTAATTAATGAAGCATTATGCTCAAAGATTCTGACTAGAAACTTTAAGTCTGTCATTGAATAAAGAATCTCCAGAAAATATTATCGATTGCTTGGCAATTTACAGTTACTTTTAATTCTTTTCGGCGTATATTTTTCGTAGCTTTATTGCTAATAATATTAGAATTGATGTTCAGATGTTTGGGATTCTACATCACTGATTTTGCAACTTTAAATACAGAACTTGAATGAAATAAAGTTTCCAACAGTAATTTTTATTCAAAATCTTACCATTGACACCCTGTTGACCACGTTTTTATCAAAAATTATAAATACAGATTTTTTGGCTCTACTGTTATAATGTCTGTGACGTCACGATCAGTGCTAGAAATTCGTTTATAACTTCAGGCGTATTTGTTACTCCTAACTTTCAGACTCAGGCGTAAAATGGAAATGTTCAGGCGTAATTATATTATAATTATGAAAATACAGATTTTATAGCTTACAGCTTACTCCAACACAATTTAAAATTGTAAATAGATCTAAATGTGCCAATATATCATATACAAAAATTGTGAAATAGGTTAATATAATTCTTGATTTCATTGTATTTATTACAATAACTTTTGAATTTTACACAATGATCTCCAGTAGGCACTATAACTGATTTGTTACTAAGTGTTTTTGATCGTTTACTTGCTTACTGAACCCCTGGATTTCAGGCCTACTGGTGGTAGTAGCTGAATAGCCTGATGATTCGTCAGCAGCTCATGTTTTTCATTTTCTGGTAATCCTCCTTTATCAGTACTTGTAATTCTTCTATGATCACTACTTGTCTTTACAACAGGTATAAAGTTAAAGTCAGTAATTTTATGAGACATCTTCACTTCCTTTGTTAATCAAAAACCGCACAAACTAGAATTGTCTTTTACTTCGCTGTACTTAACCTACATTATTGTCACATATTCTGAACATCAGAAACGTATTATTTGAACCTCTGAAACATATCAACAATGCAACAAGAATAATAAATGAAATTAATTAGAAGAATTAAATCCTGAACATGTAAAACTGAAAATGAAGTACTGAAATGTAATTGCTAAAAAAAATTGATGCTTAGGCGTATTTTCTACGCCTTTTACGGAGATTTCAGGCGTAAAATGAAAAAATTGAGGTGTAATTACGCCTAACGCCCGGTCATTTTCGAGCACTGGTCACGATGCTTTAAATCCCCCCCTTGTCACGACATGTCATACTTTGTGGATCTCCTCCCCCTTTAATGTGCGACATAATTTGTAGAAGAGCGATGACGGCTTGAGGTCTTTTTTCTGATTTCTATTACCTTCAGCACTTGTGAAGAAAATCGGGATTAAAAATATATATAATGAACAGTGTTGTTTTCGTTCCAGCTCCATTGATATTGACATGACATTAACTCTTCACTGCTTTGCAGGGCAGGACGCCGGTTCAGCTGGAGCGACTCCAGTGACGTCACGACGGCATCTAGCCGTCCGTCGCCTGAACACAGATCCGGGACTGGTTGCCGTCAACGATGAAGTCTTTTGGAATTCTCCAGATAATGCTGGAGCACTGCGCCAGGTGGAATCTCCAGACTCCTACTACGATACCGCATCACTCGCCTGCACTCCCGTGTCTCCGCGCCGTCGGTTCGTCTGGCAGGACTACAATGCCGGAGACGCCATCTCTCTCGACAGATACCGCGTCCACCATTGCTGGGAAAACGACTCCGGCATCTCTGTGACGTCACCCGACCCTCTCCGCCGGCGTCCATTCGGCAGCTCTCGCTCGTACGAGAGTCTGTCGCACAAGAGAACTCAATCCACTGTAAGTGCAGACCCTGGAACACCGCTGTCAATGGCGCGTCGACAACCCTACATGGGCTGGAGGTCGATGGAACGCCTGAGCAAACCGCGAACACCAGAGGAGAGGTTGGCAGCTAGTCTCTTGCGAGATCGAGAGAACAACGGTCATGTACCCACCACAGGCACAGAGTTCAGATCTTTGCCGAGTTCGAGATGTGTCCCAGATACAAAAAGAGGCGCCATCAAGAAGGAACCCCCTAAAAAACAGGCATTATCTGAAACCCAAAGTCTTCCCAGCTCAACAGCCGTATGGACTTCCCCAGATGGTGGACTGAAGCAAAACGATAACAAGACGAAACAAGCTACTAATACAACACTTCTGTCTGGTAAGATTTCGGCTTCCCCAGCTACAAATTCAAGATCTGATACAAGTAATAAGCCGATACATCCAGAGCCGATATCGCTAGTTCCTAATGTGATACGAACGACGGTTGTGACACCTATCCCTTCCGACAAATCTCCGAAACGAATTGGTGACGAAAATAAAGAAAGCGCTAACGTTCAGTTTATATCCAGTGAGACTCGTGGATACGCTACCCCAGCAACTAACATTTCTCCAACCGTAAAGAGTCAACCAGTTTCTCTGATCTCTAGTGTGAAAACAATGGTCGTATCACCTTTCACTTTTGATAGGCCTGCAGAGAAACTTGGGCAAGAAAGGAAACAGAATGCTGATTCTAATTTCATCTCCAGCGAGATTCTTGGATCTGCCTCAGCAGATTCAAGCACTCCGACAGTAAGTTCAAGCAATTCTTCATCAGAACGCCCATTGCAATCAGCTGTGACAACCAAAATCCCATTACGGTCACAGCCAGTATCGTTGGTTCCTAGAATCTCAAGAACAACATTTGTAACACCTGTCATCTCAGATAAAACTCCAGAGCCAGGTGGTAGTGAAATCAAAGAAATTGCTAAAGCAGAGTTTATCTCCAATGAGATTCTCGGATCATCATCCGTCACAGATTCAATAATTCCTTCTTCAAATAAGCCAGTACAGTCAGCGCCGGTGTCTCTGATTCCTGTCGTATCAAGAACGACGATTGTCAAAACTGTTGAATCAGACGAACCACCGACGCAAAATATTCTTGAAAGAAGTGGAAAACCCAGCATGAAGGTTCTTCCCAGCAAAATTCCTAAATCCAACGTTTCCAATGCAGGCGCTGAAGCCACAAGCAGGCTTCTAGGTGCAGAGACGGGTTCTAAGATTCCAACTGTACCACGCCCGAAGACGGCAGTGAACTCTGAGTCTCACAAATCTCAACCACAAGATGGTCATCAGTTGAATGAAGGCGGCAAAATTACGCTTCGCTCAAGGACCATTTCTCAGGACAGCAAATCGTCGCCGGTCGTTGTCAAGTCCTCCGTTCACATCACGAAACCTCTGTGCAACGGATCTATTCCAGGAGCCGAGTTCTCGGCCTCTGAAACGACGATTATTACGACCTCTGACGCACCTTCCCGTCACAGCACCCGTTCTTCGGACAACCCGACAGCTTCGGTGCGCAAGGTGTCATTCGCTATCAATTCGGAAGCTCCCGTTTACAAAGCTTATGCGACGATTGACTTGAAATCTCAACCGAAGGCGGAATCCTCTAGCTCCGTTGAAACGAGGGAGGACCCCAAGCCACGAGCGAAAACCAGCAAGTCGACACGCCTTCCTCAAATCGTATCGGCAGTCCCAAAACCTGGAGCCTTTCCCAACAATGAAGCTACTGTTCGTCCCTCAAAAGTAATTACTCTTCAAACAGCAGTACCTATGCATGTCCAAACTTCCACTAACAGAACTGCTTCATACAGGGTAGCGAATACACCTGACAGATCTGCCTCTGGCAGGTTAGGGAACGATCCGAATGTGCCAGCAAAGTCTGGGAACCACACAGAGCCTATTCGACCAGAGAGAAAGGTAAATAAAAATAAAGAGCAGAAATATTCGTCCGATACAGTATCCAATCTCCCAGACTACAGTCTTCCTTCCAGTAAGCCCAAGCAGAAAATACACACAATTATGAGACACCCCAAAGCTTATGCTTACAGGGAATGCACCATTACGGACTTGTGAAGTTATTCGAGTTCACTGTTTTTGTTTTTCTGAAATGCTGCAGGACTGCGTGAAAGACCTAGCTTCCTAAAATGTAACTATCCGATTTATATACGCAAACGGTGTAAAATAGTCGACCTTACATGCTGTGTTAACTCGTATTTTTTTTTTTCAAACGAAAGTTCTTAACATTTTATATCCAGTTCAGTATTGTAACACACAATCATTTACGCTCATCGACATTCTTGTAACGTTGTGTATTGATAATATTAATACCTGTTACGGTTGAGGCTCGAAGACTCAGATAGAATCATGTTTTGCAGTTTATCAAATACAACTAGATCGTTAATTTCAAGAAGTTAAACAAGATGAGGCTTTATATGGTAATCAGAATTTATTACTACATCGTATGTTTACGAATCATTTTAACGTTTTAAAGACGATATTCTTTTATCATGATGTAACCTGCCGAATTTTTGGAAGGTTGAGTGTAACATTGTCTAACAAAACTGAAATATAAATTGTTTATGAAGACTGCTGATGTAAATGGAATGTAGAACCTGTAGCTTAAGACTTTGTCACTAAATGACATATTGTACTAATTTTCCTTTATGTTTGTTGTTTTCTGCAAAAAATAAATTAATATGTATTCTGAATTGAAAGCAGTATTAAATTGTTTATATAAAAAGAAATATCAGTATTATTGCTAATACCATAAAAAACATCACTCAATTTTACCATCACACTAATCTAATTATTATTTTTAGATTTCTTATTATTCTTATTATTTCTTATTATTCTCAGAAACATTAGACACACAGTTAAACTTTATACAAATTAAACACAATGATTCTTTACATACCTGTATTGCCCTTTGAATTATTTAGCATTCCAGGCTTACTCGCTGACTGGTTCCACTACTAGTTTGCTGGTCCTCTCATAGCTTCACCAGAGACCTGTCAACTTAAGCCTGGTTCACATTTACTAGTGTCAGGGGCTGATTGGCCAAGGCTAGTGGGCGTGTGTGTGGATAGGTCTGCTGACGAACTAACCTTAGGGAATTACAGTTCTGCTTGAAGCGTCTCTTCTGTTCTTCTGGTAGCGCCACTAGAATCTTACCGTTGGCTGTTTGGGCTAATGCTTGACACCACTGTGGATTGACGGCCACACACCGTAGTTTAGAAATTGATATAAGTTCTTACTACATGAAGAATGCAACACTTGCAATTGAACAGTTTATTGGCTTCTAACACGGAGTAGTACAGTTTATAGCGTGCCGCAAAGTGGATTCCAACTATCACCAACTTATCTAAGCCCTTAACTGTAATAGTTAATTGTTAGGCAGATGGTCGCCCCGGATACGAGATGCATGGGAGGGTGGCAGGCTCCTAACAGGTGGCTATCAAAGTATGCTCGACTACTCTCGCCGACTGCCCGACAGTAAAGACACTACTTCATCGCTTGTACTGCCCAAGCCGACTCGGCTGACCTACAATTACGAAGGGGACTGCACTCTAAGGTGCTGACTGCAAGCGTGCAGATTCCTTTCTGGTCAATGCTCGACCGCGCTCAGCATTGTCAATGATCGCCGATTGCCAGTAGCTCCACGACTGAATATTCCTATAATTCCCCAAATAGTAATGTTCTTCAAAACGACCTCTTACACTCCTCCCCCATTAGAACAAGGCATTTTCCACAATGCCGGAAAGTACAATATGCAACATAGTTGGATTTCCACTTTGAAGCTCACAAAAATATTGCAACATTTTTAAATATTTATTTTTCAATTCTGGTGTAGGTGGTCGGCCAAGCCTGAAGATAAACAAAGTCAATTAGAATTTTATAACATAGGAACAATAAAACAGTCATCAAAATGACATTAAAAAAATATAATTTATGGAGTAGTTGGGGTATGGTCATTCTCAACATGTTGAGTTTGACATAGCTACTACTATCTGCGTAACGTTTGGTATCGTGATATTAGCAGTGCTTTGTGCAAGTCTGGCTTATTATTTCCGGTACAAACTGATTAAAATAAGTCATACTTAAAACTAAGATCGTCATAATGATTCGATAATTGGTTAAATTTAATCACATCTTGCTCAGCTTGCAAATATTTTTTCCTGCTTTCTAAGGTATTCTAATTATGAACTATGGTATACTGCTTCTGATAGATTAAATTAATTATTCAGCTTAGGAACGATCGATAATATCTTTGTTTACTATTTTACACATTATCGCATTCTTCAGGGTGCCTCAATTTGAAAGAATTATGTTTCTAATATGAAGTCTTGCATGAATCGTTAGACATGTAAGTGTCTCTATGGTGGGATGCAACAAAGTAATAAGTTAATTATTACGTAATCTCCTATATATATGCTTACTATTTCTCTTGACAAGTGTCCAGCAAAGTTTCTGTAACACATGATTGTTAGAGAAGTTGATGAAAAGAACAAGTGATTACCGCAAATTTTTACAGTTGCTTAAATTACTATGTTTAATTTAACACTTAAGACCTGTGTTTCTTATTGAGTAGCATGATTCAAAGTAATACACAATTGATATATTGCTCTACCCCGAATTAGATGAGTCTATGATTACGTTAACAATTTTAAAGATTTTAGACTACCAGACAACGCTTACGTCAATAGTATGATAAAACTTAGATAGGTCTCGTGTGAACGTTAAATTAACAGATAATTCTCTCATCCGCCTGCTTATAATTAGTCGTAATACAATAAATATACTCTAGGACTTTGTAAAACATCATTCCGTTAACAGTTAATTATTTTTACTAGTCACTATTGCTCCAACCTTACATTAAGGCTTGAATCTCATTTGTTTTATTAATAAATGCATTAGCTAAGCATCAAGAAGTGAATTTAAGCTGACAATACGTTACAAGTGTCGAAATTGTCATGATTTACTAATTTGGTATTTCTTCTTTTTTAGTTTCTGAAAATTATAATGTATGATGAGTCTACTAAAGTAATGTTAGCTTCTTAGTAGGGATAACTCCATACTTAAATTGCTTAGTTTGAAGTGACTGTGCCATTATGCAGGTTATAAGGCCCATGAACAGAAATAAGTTTTGTGCAAAAGAAATACATTACTATTTGTTATATGTTGCTGATATATTTTAGTGAAAAACTGATTGATTCTCGTTCTTATTACTAAATTGGTTCTACACTAAAATTATTAACTGTTCTGTTTGCGATACTTATGTGTTCGGAGCGTTGTGCCAGTCTTGCAGTTTCACCAGTTGAGTCGGCATATCAATATCAGGTTACGCTGCGCGTCACTGGCCGTGGTCTGGCTGCTCGCCGTAACGGCTATCTGCGAAATTACACTTCCAACAGTACCTTGCCTTAAAACTAAACTACACATAATTTTGACAAAGGGGATAGGTGGCCTCAATAGGAGATCTACGACAGCGAATTTACCGGACAAACTGCAAATACGGTTAACATGGGGTCCACTTTGACCTTTAAACATGAAGAAAACAGTTCGTCTCCTGCTGAAGGCATTTTCTCAAATTTTCAAATATCACAATTGAATTAATACCCATGTCTCTGTGTGCAATTTATGAGCACATATACTTCCTCGCAAATGATATGAATGAATTTATTAACCGTTTAAGCCGTTGCTGGGCCGCGGAGATTATAATGTGAGTTATGTATTTCCCTTCTTTTGACGTTTGAATTCCCTTTAAGTTCTAATTTACTGAGTTTACCCTCTTCTTGATTACTGCATGTAACAATTTCTTTAACTGGAAACAGCAATTTTTTGATTCACCAGTAAAGCTTGAAAACTATTGGTTACCATTTTCGTGAGTCTGTCCGTTACTAATGTCATGCAACTGCTATTGATAATACAGAATTTACACGTTTTTTTCTTAGATCAGTGGTGAACTAACTTTCAATACTCTAGGCTAGACAGTATTTATCACTGCAAAACTCGATAAGGTACAAATAATTTCCAATATCTAGCAACAGATTTTTCAAACTTAGGTTGTTCATGCAAGGTAAATATTACAATTTATTCTCTGAACAAATAGATGAATTCTCCTTAGTAGTGCAATCTGCTTATTATCTAACAACTAATCAGACTTACTTAGTACAATATTTATGCTGTGATTACGCTCTGTGTGTTTAATCACTCCGATTAGTGACAATTTTAAAATGAGAAGAATATTCACACAACCCTTGATATTTTCCTTTAAATATTATTCCGTTATAATTTTTGTGGAGTTACGTACTTCCTAATACTATCTCCTATTTATAGACTTATTTTTATTAGCTGTATGATTTACTTACGTTACAGTTATGTTACTCTTATGCGCTCTTATATCATACAACAATTACCAATTGTCAAAACTTAATTCTGCGACATTTCCACTGAAAATAACAGTTGATATAGAGACAAGAAGTTGGTATATTTTGCAAATTTTCACTTCTGATTCACTTATGGCATCTCATTTTGGTGAAACTCCTCACACGTACAAAAGGTATTTAAATGAGGAAAACATGCTCCAAGAATTATTTGTGGAGTTAGAACACGTACGTAGTTTTTATATAGAAAGTGATTAGCTTTTCTATTCAGTGGCATACTTCAAGAAATGTTATTTACGAAAACTTATCGACTTAAAACCAAACAAAGAGTGTTTTTTGCTCCAGATCTCTTTTTTTTGTTGTTATGTTAGTTAAGTATTGTTTGATTTACCGATATCTTGTTATAGATTACGTTCTCCGCTTCCGATGAATTATTAATTTGGAATTGCACATCGTATTACTGGCTCCTAACTCACCAGTCTCTCTCAGATTGATATTTCATTTTCTTTCTGTTCGTTATATCTAGTTCTCAATTTTCTAATTCTTAACTAACCAAACTCCAGTGATGACTTCCCAATACTACAATCTTATCTGTGATTACACATCGAATATGAACTGATTCACCAAACTATTTTGAATGTACAGATTTTAAAAGACATGTAACATGGATGTAGGTTTGGCAAAATGATTAGGTTTGTAAACCGATTGTATTTATGACTAATGAAGTTCACACAATGGTTATGTCTGTAACTTGGATCTGTTGGTATGGGATGAATGTAAGTTTGTTTCCATAAACGTATGGAGATGACGGTAGGCTTTTGAGTACGTATTGTGTCGTAAGAAAAAGTTCATGACTCCTTTTCCCTAAGACTGCACTCGTATTTTACCTTTTTAACTCGATTGACGAGTGTACACCTTGATGTTGCCCAGACAATCAGAGTTTGCCAATTTCCAACGCTGTCCGTTTTTTTTTTTTTTTTTTCGTCACCCATTTTTTTATATATACTTGGTGCTCCAGATATTTCTAACATGTGGCACACAGTTTGACTCCTTACATTAAGTGAGTACGTATTATTACTGTGGACACATGAAAGACAAGCCACTGAGGCTATATTTTCCTTAACTGAAACACCAGACTTGTACAGTATTACTAATCATTTAAAATTATTCTTATTCTTCAAAATTATGAGTTCCGATTCTATTCTAGTTACTGTACTTTAGGATTTTGTCCTTGCATATCTTCAGACTCGCGTTCGATTACAAGCCGTTTACTAATTTTATATGGCAATTATGTTTTTTATTCATTCCTGTCGAGTTCAACCATTCCGTGCATCGCGATAAATGTTAAATTTGATGTGGCAGATACGTCGTTATATATTTACTCTATTTTAGTCCAACCATTATGTTTTACTTTGCTATGACAAATACTTCCGTTTTCTATACACTCTACTTGAGTCTAACCGTCGCGTGTCATCGAGCGTCTTGGCTAACACAACTGAATACTTTTGCAAAAATTTAAGTTAGAGGTACTTGAATATGATTTCAGAATATACTATGCAATGTTAGCACGTACGATTGACTTATGGGTATTCGTATAGCGGTGGGAACACGTCTGCTCCTCAACCTGAACACGTGAGAAGTCTTAGAACGTCAGCCGAAAGTGTCCACTCGCATGGTCCTATTAACAGCTGTACGTTTCGCACATCTACTACTGCACCGTATTTCTATAGAAAATTTAAATATCCTACTGGAAGCTCTGTTCAAATAACGATCCGCCTGAACGGTTGCTTTGAACACCAAGGAGCTTATACTAATCCAGCAGTAGATACCCCTAACACCTTAACATTTCCCCGGCCTAGACCGGTAATTTTTCCACTCTGCAAACAACTTTACAACAATGAAGAATTGCGCACCAGAACCCACTAAGAGATATCACTCTCTCTCTTCCCCAATATTTATCATTAATCCAGGCCTTTAGCCATAACAACCCACCCCATTCTGCTTGTCCCGGCTTCAAGTTACCGGCATTACTTAAATGCAAATGGGTGGAATGGAGCGCCTACACCCTCACCAGGTTAACTTCTTGGGCTGTGCCTGTGAGTTATCCGAAATGTTGGCCCCCAAAATGACGCAACTCGCCACACATTTATATATCGGGTCTGGATCGGTCGGTCCCTTGCCGTCTTTTACCGCAAAATATTCCGCTTCACTTTAAAATATAGGCTTTCCTGCCACACTTACATTGACACGACGCCCAACCGGTTTCACTTTTCCCCGGTAATAGTCATTCTCATAATTCTTTAATTCATCCATTACTAATTTGACCAGTATTTGCCTAGCAATCTCTTTTGAAATTTCCTATTCCGCTCAGTAGCATCTGAATGTTTCTTAACATTAATATCTGCCTTCTAGATTTAATTCTAAACTCACCTGGAGAACTCGTTTCAATCTGTTCATAAACACCGCCGCTGCTATGGCCTCTGAAAATATTTTTGTCCGACTTAAAGATATATCTGGCAGAAAACGTGCCTTTACAAGCAAAAAGCAACCCCGCTTAACTCACCATTATAACTTCGCTCACCCGCGTCTCCAAATCCAAGATCCTCGCGTTCAATGCCCGATAACTGTTGTAGATTTACTCGCTGCCATAGTTACAATAAAAATTGAGGTCCACTCACCCCTAATGTCTTGTTCTCGTCGCCGTCGTCGCCGCCACAGCCACCGTCGCTGTCGACGTCTGGGAAGATCGTGCCATGGCTCCTGCAGCAACGTGTTGACTCGCGCCGCCGCGATCCGCTCCGCGTGTTGATCCACGCTGCGCTCCGCCGTCGCTCGTGCGTTGAACCCGCCGTCCGATGTCTCCAGCCGCGTGCTGACGCCGCGCCTCCCGCGTTCATCTTCCAAGCCATGAGTTGATCCAGCCACCTGTCTTCCTGCCACCCCCCGTCTTCCTCCTCCAGACGGTGATAGTTTTCTTCTTGCTAATTCGTCAGACTCTATCCACACTGATGTTCCAAAACATCGGTACTACGCCGAAATCCCACGATGACGCCACTTTGTCAGGGGCTGATTGGCCAAGGCTAGTGGGCGTCTGTGTGCATAGGTCTGCTGACGAACTAACCTTAGGGAATTACAGTTCTGCTTGAAGCGTCTCTTCTGTTCTTCTGGTAGCGCCACTAGAATCTTACCGTTGGGACTGTTTGGGCTAATGCTTGACACCACTGTGGATTGACGGCCACACACCGTAGTTTAGAAATTGATATAAGTTCTTACTACATGAAGAATGCAACACTTGCAATTGAACAGTTTATTGGCTTCTAACACGGAGTAGTACAGTTTATAGCGTGCCGCAAAGTGGATTCCAACTATCACCAACTTATCTAAGCCCTTAACTGTAATAGTTAATTGTTAGGCAGATGGTCGCCCCGGATACGAGATGCATGGGAGGGTGGCAGGCTCCTAACAGGTGGCTATCAAAGTATGCTCGACTACTCTCGCCGACTGCCCGACAGTAAAGACACTACTTCATCGCTTGTACTGCCCAAGCCGACTCGGCTGACCTACAATTACGAAGGGGACTGCACTCTAAGGTGCTGACTGCAAGCGTGCAGATTCCTTTCTGGTCAATGCTCGACCGCGCTCAGCATTGTCAATGATCGCCGATTGCCAGTAGCTCCACGACTGAATATTCCTATAATTCCCCAAATAGTAATGTTCTTCAAAACGACCTCTTACACTAGCATGCTCAGCACGTATCATGTCAGACACGACACAGACATAAGTTTCCACATCTATACAGCAATACACTCACAGACAAGCTAGTAAGTGCACGCACGTATGTACTGTACTTCTCAATATTTCCAAATTTTTCAGTAGAATCACTAGCCGTGATACCAATTATCTCAGAAGAATCGGATTTTGTAGAAGAGCGGCAGAGAAAAATGTTTGTTGTGCATTCCATGAAAGAAAAGAAATATGCAAATTCAGCAGATTATACAAGGAGTTCATAAACAATCAGGACAGATTTTTAAATATTTTTGTGATGAGTAAATGTGAGTTTGAAACCATTGTAGCCAGAATTACACCAGTGATAACTAAATGATATATGAAGTTCAAGGAATCTTTATCACCAAAAGAAAAAGTAGCTGTTTGTATGAGCTAAATTTATACTAAAACTTACCGTAACGTTAGTATTGTTTAACTTTGGTACAAAATTTGGTTAGGGTACTCTTACCTACATAACAAAATTAGTTTAATTGAGGCGTACATAGAAACATAGCCAAAATGTTTACTGTCTAATTCTGGGATTCCTCGTTCTTGAATACTGTCGAATCCTTGTAGTTCCTATTCATTATTACTACGCCCTTATTGGATTCAAGTGATACTGTTGATGTGCTATGAAAATCGTTTCGTGATTCTGACCCATGCTGGCGAACTTACATAGTTATAGTAGGGACTGAATCTCTTTACGTTTTGTATCACTATATCTTTTATCGAGTAATAAAGGAATCTATTCTTTAACTGATTCGATTAATTTTTGGTTATTCATCTTTTTTTATTAGATCAGATGGTATACTGTCTGTAGGGCTACGCTGCTGCATTCATACTAATCGTGCAGACAGCCACAGACATGCTTAGACGCGTGCCGGCACATTATCTCCGGCAATGCACGCGCGGTAGATGTGAATACGCCTATATATATTGTACGCAATCATTTTTTTCCCCCTTTCTGTGCCGATACTTGTCTGACACGTACGGTGTCTGTAGATGTGAACGAGGCTTTACTGTAGGGCCTTCAGGTTGCCAAAAACGGTCCCGGTGAACAATATAGCCCCCCCAGTTAACAGAAGTAGATCAAGGTCAATATGTTCTATCCACAATCCGCTTTCTTTACCCATACATGCAAAGAGGAGATTTTCCACTCGCCTACCTGAACACAGTGGTCAGCCCGGAGAAGAGGGCAGTGGGAGGGGGTGGACAGGTGAGGAGCCAGGTAAAATGACCGTGAGCCGCCAGTTCGGAGTGAACAGGAAGTAGTTCCCAGTTGTACTTCGCCCTTATCAGATATACCCTACATCACATTTTCAGCAGGCATTGGCCATATGGGAGACCATTAAAGTATAAACTTTTGAAAGGATGATAAAGAAACTGTATTATATGAAACTGGTAGGGAATAGTCCTAAAGAAAAACCACGAGATATATGGATTAAGGGAATATTAAACGGTGTGTAAGCATGACGAACAAAATGGACAGTAGAGGAATGGTGGAATTACACAAGACGGTGTAGATGACAGTGTTCCCGGTCGTGACTGGAAACTGTCAAAGATGATGGTGAATTTTGCTAGCATAACAATAATACTTTCGTACAAGCTAACAGTAGGAATAAGGTAAGTCTTACACAAAAATCATTTAACTGTGCCATTCGAAGTCCAAATCCTAGATGGTAACGCGAATTTCTGTCAAGTAGTGATCCATGAACATCCAGTAGTTAGAAGCAAACAAACATCACGTTTTCCTTTAGTATAAACATGCTAGTCTCTAAGCCCGCCATAAAAGACGGGTGAAAGGAATGTTATGGCAATTCATTTCTTTGCTATTGCCTAAATAAAAGGAAATGTTGTTATGAAATGTTCATAACTTTATTTTTTATTGTACATATTTCATTTGCAGTTTACACGGTGATATATTTGGAACTTGTACTGAATTATTGACGTCAGAATTATGAAACCAATGAAATTAAAAATAAATTATGAATCGCAAAACCTTTTCCTATATCGCGTGATATTGCTTTTATTCATAGTCAGGGCCTCATTCAACACAATAAATACGGAACTACTTCCATCCATATGATATAATAACTTAAATAACGCGACGCCTATGAAAGCAGCTTAAATTATTTGTAAAACTAAATTCATGGTGAATTACAATACTTACTACATAATTTCGTAAGGACACTCATCCACTCACCTCGATAGCTATTGGCTGGGGAATGGTGTCACGTGTCAGCCTTCGCTCGCAAAACAGCGACCAGAGATACCATTTGTAGAAATTCGTGGTTATCAATTTTTTATATATATAAAGGTGAATAACACGCCAATGCAATTGAATTTTGATTTATTTTGATGTCCTACGCGTTTCGCTCTATTTCAAGAGCATCATCAGCGACATATGTTACTATTTTACTTTTTTCTCATGATCAGGGTTAGCTTCTCTGTGTATGTTTTGAAGAATTTGCTGAAGGTATGAAGCACTACACTACTTTCACATGTGAAAAACATGGCGTGGTGTTTACTTTTTCATGTTTTGAAAACTGTAAATAATAATGTTAATGTGAAATTTGGTCAGTTCAGTGAAGTGCTTCATACCTTCAGCAAATTCTTCAAAACATACACAGAGAAGCTAACCCCGATCACGAGAAAAAAGTAAAATAGTAACAAATGTCGCTGATGATGCTCTTGAAATAGAGCGAAACGCGTACGACATCAAAATAAATCAAAATTCAATTGCATTGGCGTGTTATTCACCTTTATAAAAAATTGATTAACTTGCAATTGAGGAAATGGCCCACAATATCCAGTCATTTGTGGTTATGTTTACAATTTAATAGCTAAGCAACTGCTACCAAATTAATTGCCATAATCCATTTATTAAGTTTCCTTTTCGTAGCGTTTTATAGTTAAAAAAATACTGATAAATTTTGCGGCTGAAAAAAAAACGTTCATCTGCTTTTCAATAACATGTTGCTACTAAACGCAATTTAAAAAAAACTTTAAAAAAATTAAAATGATCATGGTCTCTACTGTAACCATGAATGCCAATTGTCATTCAGGCTTGGATAAATTTCAATCTAATTAAAATTTTCACTAATGTTGTTGCTAGACAAAAGTTTATGCATTACGGTTTATTTGCTTTTTTAGGGATTTTACTGACCACTTTCGTTAATGACTTTTGTTCATGTTCGCTGTACGTGAGTTATTAGGTTATTTTAAGTGGGCATTAGACCAAATGTGTTACCGAATCGAATGTATTAAGGAAATTCATTTCTTCGGAGTTGCTCAACTGTTTAATAATGTAGAATGTGTTTTAAGTTCTCTGGCCTTTACGGATACTATAATCAATGATTACATTATGAGTTTTCCCAGCTTAAGTAAAAAAATAAAATACAACGTGATGCTTTCGAAGCAAACAGTAATTTAAAAAAAAAAAAAATGCAGAGTGAACTTTAAGGGTCAAATGCAAGTAAGTTTCTATTTAAACAATTACACGATTGCGCTATCGTCCTGTTCGTGTTTAATGCTTCTTAGTTCTTCAAACTCAAGAGATTTTATTCACCCTGAAACACTGGTCAAGTTTAGTCTATATTTGGTCAAATCAGGTCAACCTGTCATAATCTTTCATCCTAAAAACTGGAACTATTCTAGACCCGTGACGATACGTAAAAATGGTCAAGGGCTTACACTAGTTTAATATAAACATAGCTTATTAAAGATCCAATTTGACAACTTTTATCTTCTGGGCACATTAAATTAGAACGTCGACTTTAAATGGTTCAGGACTGTGATGCCATTTTACTATTTGGTATATTAGGGTTTGAAATTAAAATTTTCATGACTTGTAAGATTATTGATCTGAAACGTTCTCGGCCTTATTTGTAGGAACACCTGAAGAATTTTTCATACCATCTTCTTATTGAAAGTACATTGTTTTTCATTAATTTTTGTGACGATAAATAATGATTATATTAGAGTGTCCGATGAAATTGAATTATGTGAGTCTGGGATGACAAGACTGTTTATACAGAGTTCAGCTAAAATTAAGTAAAACCACAAATGATTTTTTTTTTTTTTTTATAAACGTTTCTCGGAAACAAACCGAGTAATATTGTTATTAATGCATTAATAAAAATATTACTCGGTTTGTTTCCCGAGAAACGTTTATAAATAATCAACGCCGAGAAAAATTACATTCATTTATAACCACAAATGATGTTGAAAACCCATTACGAAGAATACCAGAAGGCAAAAGAACTATAGTTTTTTCAATCTGAATTTATATATTTTGTCACTGTGTGACAAATGAAAATTCCCTTACACCTATTAATCCATTAAAAGCAGTTAAATAGTAGTGTTTATAGGAATCAAATAAATAATATCATGGATAATGAACCGAGATGGTGGTGCGGACGGTTTCTGGTTATGAAAACAGAAAAGGGGATTATCTTTGGTGACCTTTTATTGCTAGCGGTGGCTTGGGAGAATTTGACGAAGGGACCAAAAGTGTCTTTAAATCAACAATACGAGAAGGAAAATGTGATTTTACAGATTTTTAATAAATGGATTAATTGCTGGTGTAACTTTAGAATTTATGAAAGTATTTTCTTGGTCGATAAATATTAAATGGAGTGTTAGCCATGTAATAAACGAAAGTGCATCAAGAGGGATGCCAATTATTAATAATTATTAGAGCTGGAGAATACTAAGTGAGTAAGAAATATTTATTTAATGATTAATCGTGAGAGTATATATATTAAAAGGATAATTTTTCTTTTGTGACTTCTTTTATTTGAAGCGAAAAAACAAAGAGGAAGTAATGCAAGAAGATACAGACAGAAATAAGGTGAACAAAATATGGTTGACGTATGGATCGGAAACATGGGTGGTGAAGGAGATGGACAAAAAGAGAGTACAGGCTATGGAAATGACGTTCCAGAGGAGGAGAGTAGGAGTAACGAGACGGGACAGAATGAGAAAATTAAGGAGATGGAAAAGGAGGAACTGTTACGGAAAAAAATAGAGAAATTAAGTCTACAGTGGCATGGTCGTGTGAAGAGAATGGCAGAGGAGAAGATACCAAAGGACATTAAGCTCACAGGGAAAAAGCTCAGAGGAAGACCGAGGGATAGATGGGTGAAAGGTGTTAGAAAGTATGTTGAGGAAAGATGAAGTAGACAGTAGAAGAGAAGAGATGGTGGATGGATAGGAAGAGTTGGAGAGGCTTCTGCTCCAGGTAGACACGGTCAGTGGTTGGAAGCTGCTCGTGTTGATGAAATACTGCAAGAAGGCACAGTCGAAAGTAGCTTGAGGTGAGGTAAATACAAGAAATTTGAAGTGAGATAAAAATAAGGAAAACGACCACAAATAAAACTCAATCCCAAAACTTTGAAGGCTCTGTCACTTGTTTGACGGGATATTTCGGCCATCAATATCATATACATTATTACTATCAATTGCGTCCATATATATATATATATATATATATATATATATATATCAACTATTAAAACTTCAAAATTCCAAAAGACGGATTGTCAGACATGGTACAATCATGTAAGTCCTCCCAAATACACTTCCATTCATAGTATGAAATTGACCTTGGAAACAAATGGAAATTCGATCAATAGGTGTATAAAATTTTACAAAAAACATATTGACAGTATCTTCCCAAAACGACAAGTTGCTCATGAGACCACATGAAATTATTATTATAACATTCTGATGGAATAATGTGTTAGGATACCCCCAGTGTTTATGTGTAACTTATAGTACAAAATCTTGGAGAATACATTAAGACGAAATTATATTTTTAGGTTAGCTGATTGGATGTGGGCAGCGGAAAAATATCAGTGATTGATATTTCAAGTTGAAGTCCAGTCTATATAGTACATGTTCTCCTGCCTTCAATTTAACAATATGAATAAAAAAGATAATTGTAGGTTAAAGGATATGTGGCCTGGGATCAAACTGGAACACTGCGACATTTTATATTCAGGACACATGAATTCCAAGCTCAAAGTTTCAATTAGGAACATACTCCTTAGAAAACTGACTGGATCACAGTGGGGTAGGCAACTGAATCCATCAGAATTTCTGCCTTAGCTGTATTATTCGGCTGCAGAGTATGGATGTCCTATATGGTACAACTCAACTCATGCCAAACAGGTGGCCATTGCTCTCAACGACACCTGCAGAATCATAAGACGCTGTTTAAAATTCACTCCAGTCGAATGGCCCCACCGTCTTTTAGGAACAGCAGCACCTTCAGTGCGAAGAGAAAAAGCAGTGAGCAAGGAGAGGATGAAAATGGATCATGAAAGCACTCATCCATTACATGGGCATATGCCACACAGGCAAAGACTTAAGTCCAGAAATTTTTTCTTAAGAACATCAAAGGAACTAAAATTGAGAAAGCCAGGTAACCCTTGTAGGAAGCTAAGGCTCCACTTCCCCATGGCTGGGGGAAGACTGTATGAAACTTTAACACCTGGATATGACAGGGTGGTTGATATGGAAGTCTCTGAGATCAGGAGTAGGCTGTGTTGAGGTCGATGACATCAAGTGGGACTGTGGAGAAGATCAGACTGTTCAGCACATGCTCCAGTGTCGACTGTGTCCAGCATCCTGCTCGGAAGAAGATATATATATATGAGGCCTCAGGAAATTAACTGGAAATGGCCAATTATGGTCTAGTACAATTTGATGTTTGTAATTGTGTAACAATGTATGATACTGACACGAAATAAATAAATATATAAACAGATCAACGACGCATCTTGAGGTTCCCAATCTCCAAGAAAAATAAATACAGTTTTATTTGTTTGTTTCACGTTACATAAAATAACATCGTCAACATACATAGATTACTCAGTATGTTTCCTTCTACAGCACATACACTTCTACTGAACTAGTTGAATTATGTTCAGAAACCAAACATTTTGTACACAAGAACACAAAATTGTAAGTTACAAGCTTACTGAAACCCAAGCTCTATAAGTAGAGTCGTTTCTAAAATAAATCCAGTGAGTATCAAAACAGTTTTTTGTTACTGATGCTTGTGTTTTTACACATGCATCTCCAGATGCCCATCATCATACCAGTCTGTGCTGACATATTCAAACACATTCTTTATACAGCGATATATTACTATAAGTTCAAATTCGCCATATTAGCTTCTCAATAGAGTTACAGTTTGCTTCAAACATCGTAAAATAAAATCCACAGTAACAGTAATTGCTTACTGTCAAACTTATCGATACAGGTAAACATCGATTCATTTTCCACTTTTGTACAATCAACATTTCTTACTTTGTTGCCAGTTGGGCCATTGTTGTGTTTGTCTTTATACTGGTCTCTGACAACAACGCGGCCTCTAGAGACCCATTCGCTGCTTCCATTTCCCGCAACAAACCTCTGGAATATTCTTCCGGAAAGTCGGGAGCACATCTGGTTGTCTTTTCTTTGTTTGTGGCCGGCGCAGTATGGTTATTAATGTGTCTCAAAGCGTCCGGCTTCCTCACCACTCCCGTTCCGGGACTACCCATTATCTGAGAATCACAACACTGCTCTCCGTGTCTAACAGTATCTTTGGCTCCTAGACCAGAATTCGCCCCTTTACTGCGATGAGATTCAGTACTCGCTGGACGGACACACAGACCTTCACCGCGCAGCCAAGGGTTGTCCAGCATGTCAACAGAATAGAGGAAACCGTCTCCACAGCTGTTGACACCATCGTCTTCTTTCCAATTAAATATCCAGCTTAATTCGTGGTCATCTGTGGCATTCCTAGACACATCACTTTCGCAAACAGTACATTCAGCGTCTGTGGTCTCCAGCCAGGGGCTGTCCAGAAAATCGGTGCTGTAGGAGAAGAAATCGTAGCCGAATCCAGAGGAGTTTCTTCTTTGTTGTTGAGGTTCCTTGAGACCGTCCTCTGGGTCGATGATACATTCTAGAAACTCATCTGTATCGTCTCTGAGTATTGCAGCTCCGGGCGGTTGCTCGACTAAGCGTGCCCCAAGTCCAGGTGGTGAAGACACTGCCTGCTCCAGGTAGTCGCACTGTGCCATCTGGGACAGGTTGCGCCGCCAGCCGAGGACCTCGTCGAGCGCGTCAAGGCCGCGGCGATGCCACCCAACAGACGGCGACACCTCCACGGCGCCACCTACGTCAGCAGTGGCAGGTAGAGGCGCTCTCTGGCGGTCCCAGCTGAGCACGAACGTGACGGCGTAGAAGCAGGCGGCGTTGGTGGGCATGGAACGCACCATCACGGTGGACAATCCTCGAGTGAGGCACGACCATCCCTCCGACCGGACGCTCTGCCGCAAACAGTCCATCATACCTGCAACACCACAACACCGTGATACTCAAACACATACATTCTATACGGTGCTTCATCCCGAAATCGAGAAAACAATGGATATATCTGCGCAGGGGGTATAAGATGAATACGAGGGCTATTTTTTAAATAACGTCCGTTTGTAAAAGAATGATTCCCCGTCGCCGCAATTTAGAGACAATTTGCAACATATCGTCTGTCTGTGTGCTGAGCTGTAGGAGTTTATAATGTTTAATAAAATAGGTCACCCTTCCTGCTGTGAGATACGGCCTGTAATTCGATTCTTAGGTGCAAGGAACTTGGCAGCAGCAGAAATTCACCGTTAGATTTGTGAAATGTGCCGTGATAATGTCATGAGAGATAGTAAAGTTCCAAAGTGAATGAAAATGGACAGGCGGGTTTTCGTTGCATTAGCAATGCCCAGGACAACGTCTGTGATTTCTGAAGATTTTGTTCGTGATGTAGACAGCAAAATTCGAGAGTCCAAACATTACACCCAGTGATTTTCACATGCTTCTGTACTTAAAGGAATTCTTCGGTGGTCAACGGTTAACGACGACGAAGAGGTGATAACTGCAGTCTTGGATTGGGCTTTTTCACAGTTACCAGGTTTCTTTGATGTTGAACGTTATGAGTATGACAAATGTTTGTACAACAATGAAAATTATGTATAAAAGTAGGTGAAAGTATATGGAATATGGAATTAAATATATTTATGATATTTACAGTGTTTTTCATCTGATTAAAAAACGGAACTAATTTTTTTTTTATAATTACTCTCGTACATCTAAACAATCGATTTTCTACCAATCATGACACCTCGCTTATGTGGATGTGTGTAGGCATCACGGGAGATGTACTTTGTACCTATTTATTTCGACTGCTTTTTAAACAAAACCAACTTTATGTTAAATTTTTTTTATTTTCTTAGTCATCCCCATAAAACTTTGTTTTAGCCAACTGAAATTAATGTTACATAGTTTCTGCGGCTGTTTAGTACGGTAATTTACTCAAAACACGACGTATCCACTTTCTTCATCACGTTGAGTAGTTAAATTATCGAAGTGAGTTCTATGTTATATCACGTCAACCGTTAAGACTATATGACATCAGAACGTCGGTACAGACTCAATTCTCACACCACACATCGATATATCATGACGAGAGCTGTATATTGCGATTACAACTAGCAAAATGATCTCCAAATGGCGGCGACTCCTTCCTCCCCTTGCCATGGGTGCAATGTCACTATAAACGGTCGGAGTAAAACTGTTTCTTCCTTTTTCTTTCCACTGATATTATAAGTTTTTGAATGCACACGATAGATTACAAGTTTCACTGTTGAACTTCATCCCCCAACTTTGTTATCACTGTTTTAGCAATATGGAAGTAAAGTTAATGTTCACTTCAAAAACTAAGCAAATTCAGTATTCTGTCTCATTACACATATGAAACAAGTGAATTTATGGTGGTATCTAGAGGAAAGGTGCCGAAGACAGAAATTACTGTGAGTACAACTGAATGTTGAGGGAAACTTAAAAATGAGTTTTAACTGACATAACGAGATGGTGGTTAAAAAAAAATCTAAAATGGTGAAAACTATAATGTTTAAATCATATTACTCAATAAGTCTTTCGCTAAGAGCAGATTTGTGACTTATGAAGCAAAAGTATTTTCTTTTCATTATGGCATTAATTATTTAATGTTTAAATTTGTGTTTGCAGCATATAATATGTTTCACTCTGACTATTATGCCTCGTGTATATGTATATACTATTACATGATACGAATTCAAGAGATCTTTCTTCAACAAAGATCAACGAAAGAAGAAAACAATATTATCTATGGGAAAATAATAATAAAGCCTGTATAGTTACAAACACAATGGGTAGATTTAATTTTTTCTTTCAACGAGAAATGCTTGTATATATTTGCAATCTCGGAAACGGCTCTAACGATTTTTGTGATTTAGTTTTTGTATAACGTTTTATTTTTTAAGATTACCTAAATAGTTGCCTTCCCTCCAAACACGCTTCACAAAATACGAACAATTTTTGCACTTGGTATCTCGAAAACGGCTTTAACGATTCAGATAACATAAAGCCGACTAATAGTTTTTCTTTGGTTTCAACAAGGAACTCTTATATATTTAAGCGAACAGTTCTTGTATACTAGCTGACGCGTGGGAATATCAGTATTACATGTTTAATTGTAAAACATTAAAAAAAACAAATATATAAAAAATAGATACTGGCTTTGTCAGATACTATTTTTTCAAACTTCTTTACCTTACAAAACTTCTTTGAAAATAATATTAACGTAATAGCAGTATTTTTATCTCTGAAACAGTCGTAGAGGTTTCAGGTAATGATTACTAATGTTATTTAAGTTTCGAGCAAAGAAATGTGCACTTCAAAATGCATAGGAAGCCGTTAAGAAAAACTTTTAACTACCTCCAAGAAAAAATAATAATAACATACGTGACATCCTTGAAAAAAATACAAAAAAGAAATGTCGCCACGCAATCTCGTGGAATTTTGAAGCACCAGTGAGCCTACTGTTTTATCTTTGGTTATAGCAAGCAACTATGAGCTTCGAAATACCTGGGTAGCCTTTAAGAAATTTTTTTAACCACAATCTAACTTCACGCAGTCAAGACTCATCTCAAGAAAACATATATATATATATATATATAACCAATGAAGACTTAATTCAAGAAAATTCTGATGAAGCATGTTTCTATTCGTGAAACGCTGTCATTAAAATAAAATGTTGAACTTTTATTGACGATTTTTATTTAACCCACTGCAGTTCTTATGTAAGTAGGAAAGAAATATATTGAATGTATAACAAATATGGAACAGTCTGGCAGCTAAAAAGTAATTACTGGTTAAAAAAGTGGTTACTGTGATATCTCTCAAAAAATTCTAGCTACTATCCCGGATTCAAATCCCGGTGGGGGCAAGAACTTTTAAGAGTTGTATTTGATCATATGAACTATGCTGGGGCGTTCTGTGGTTCGGATTCTACGTTAAATTATAGGCCCCAGAGACAAGGAACTGGCAGTCCTACTTCTGGTACAATGGTTTAGTATGCCTCCTTCTGGAGGATCCAACCAACCTTGAGGTTAGGTTTTTATACTGTGTATATATTCAGTCTATCCAATCTAATACTATCATATGAGGAACTCATATAAATAGATAAAATTATACTCTCACAAAGTTCTCTAAGGATTTTGATGAAATCTTGCATACTGAACAGAAATCTAAAGATGCTGAGAGAAGATCGGTCCCCCAGATACTTTAATTAAAATTGCAATGGAGTGCATGCTCTAGTAGCAATGTTCCTATACTCCCATCTTACCCCTTTCCTGCACCCTCATACATTTGCCCTCTACAAATTGCAACTTTAAGTTCTTTCAACGTTTTTGGTAAATTAATTATCAATTCTCTTGGTAACTTATTCCAGTTCGTGACACCCTTACCTAAAAAAAGAGAATCTTCCTACACCCCTGTGCCTGAAATCGAGTGCCAGCTTGTAATCATGGTCATGTTCTCCCCTCCATGCTTTACTTTCAATTCTTACACCAATATCTTTCCACGCCTCATCGCCAATATATGCCTTGTACACTCCGATGACGATCTTCACCTTCCTTCCTTGTCTTCCAATGAATTTTCATTCCAGCTCATTTATCATATCTCTTACTGATTGCGTTCTGCGGTAATTTCAAGAAACAAATCTAGCAGCCATTCTTTGCACCCTCTCCAACTCCTCGATATGTGCGTCCCGTATTGTACTGCCATATTCAAGCAATGGTCTGACCAAGAAAGAACTGGAGGACAGAGCTGACCGGAGAGTTGTGATTTGTTGAGTGTAATGGACAAAAACAAGAAAAGGAAGAGAAATAAATATGGAGATAAAGAAGGAAGTAGGTGTGGGAAATTTAAGAGAAAATCTGAAGTAGGATGGTATCCTGGTTCGGTAATTCCAGTAGGTTGACGCCAAACAAAGGCAGTTAAAAGAGAAACATGGTATGGGAAAACGCCAAGAATAATGTCAAGTAAAAACTGAAGCCTACCGCAGGACAGAAGCTGAAAGCATAGGTGGCAATTGTATTTTTGTATGTTTGTGTTCTGTTTTACTTTATAAACAAAAAAAGATGTGAACTTATTTTTTTAAAAAGAAATGTTTAATTGAAGGGCTCCTAATGTAATGTATGTCTGTAATACATGAAAAATATCAGCATCGAATGGAGAAGGGAATTTGTGACGACAATTCTCAGTTTCACTTTGCAATACCATATTAGTTCTCTCTTACTTTTTTCATGTCAGAAAAGGGAATGAAAGCCCAGAAAAAAAATCTGACACATATATAGTATACAACAATTATCGTAAATAGTAAAAATTCATTAATAACAGTAAACCGTGATCTCTGTATATAAAGAATTATACTTTACTTGACTTGTAATATTAATCGTTTACTAAGTTTTATTTGGGCTCTGAACCATATTGACAGGAAGATGGTTCCGATGAATTGTAAACCTTAAACAAATGGATATTGTGCCAAACTTTCCTAAACTGCAGTTAATAGTTTTTTTTTTTTTTTTAGAAATACTTTAAAATGATGCATTCTTGCAATTGTTTTTTTTATTACGTGTTTGAGTTTTATTTTCAATCTTCCTTTTTATCTCAATTTACTCCACTGGTTAGAATTTGTAGGTGTTTTCGGTTACCCTCAATATGTCCCACCATAACCTTTCGTTTACTAAAGGAGACACACAGCACCGAGATCGGGTATTACTAACAAGTATTAAAAATTACGCAAAATTTAAAAATACGGTCTTAGAAACGTTTTCGTCTTCGACCACAGACGGCTTTGCTAGTAGCAAACCCGGAATTCAACAGAAAATTTGAAATCAGCACGCTCTTTATACTAACAAATGTCTCTCGAGTAATTTTCCAAATTTAACTGTGGATTGAACTTGTTTCTGCTCGATCACGTGAACAACTTATATGGGACTCGCGTTGGACAGGGTGTGTTTAAAGTAGTGAGTGTATTTTCCTCGACGTAGAGGTGCAGTATGACTTACCAGAGTACCTCCTGGGTGCACCCGACGCCCCGTCCATCTGCAGACGCGACTTGAGCACGTCCAGCGGGTACGTGAAGAACCACGAGGCTGCGCCTGCCAGTCCGCCAGATAGCAGCACCTTCGCCGTCGAAGCCGGAGCATCGCCCCTCGTCAGCGCCTCGTA
Organism: Vandiemenella viatica; assembly: GCA_031002005.1. Lineage (NCBI taxonomy): Eukaryota > Metazoa > Arthropoda > Insecta > Orthoptera > Morabidae > Vandiemenella > Vandiemenella viatica. The sequence continues at coordinate 229,777,753 of CM061919.1, read as the reverse complement.
TGTCGCAAAGTAGATACCTGCAAACAACGAGGTTCACACCGTCAAAAAACGAACGATTAGTGAATAACCAACTATAATATCCTGCCAGCCACTGGAAATGTGAGGAGAGTATTTCGTAGAAATAACGTTTGTTTGGGTAGATCAGAACCACTTTGCTTTGGATGTGTACACATTCGTGTTACAACTAGAGTTGTTTGCACTAGAGGGGACATTCAATTTAACGTGACTGCGAACAACTGAAACGTTCTAGCGTACTTCACATTACTTAACAAGTTGTGCTAGAAGCGAAGGTCGGGTTATGGGCTTATGAAAAAAACCGCTGAGACAGGGATTCGTATCAGGGTCCCTCCGATCAGCAGTCGAATATATTGAACACTGAGCCACCTTGGCACTAGACATAAAACTACATTTAGGAAAAATATAAATTTAAATTAATTCCTTTCGGCAGAGTAGGTCAGAAGAGAACTGCAGCGAGATTCATCTTCTGTCTTCGTTCATCTCCATCCATACAGCATGTCTCGTCTATCTGCTCATTTGTCCAAGCATCTCGTAAAAACTACCGAACCAATTTGGACGGGATTTAATAGGCAGAAAGCTGATGCTTTAACTTAAAATCTGTGATGTATCTTGAGACTGTACGTGATCTGAAAACGAAAACAGATAGGCTCCAGAGATTACACTGCATCTCAGATGAACACTCCACAACGGGATAAACACCGAAGGCCACTCTAGAATACAGACTCGAATCTTTAGATTTCGATAATATTGTTTTTTGACTATTTAACTTTGGTTATTTTGTCTATACAATTTTATTAAATATAATATGTTAGAATATACGGAAAACTTTAATCAAACCACTACATCAGAGATTAGTATTCCAATAAGAGTAACGAAATTGTTGAATTTGTATTTACGGTAAAGGTTACAAAGATGCTACAGTACAAAAGTTTATGATTTTCTGCCAGAAGAAACGCATAACAAGGTCTGCGCGGTCTAAGCAGGTGTAAAATGGTATTGAAATATATAATAACTTCGATAATTATATATGTATGCTAACAGTTCATTTTTTTTAATAATAATCAAAAACTTCACGTTTTAATACAAATGATATCTGTACAGTTACCGACTATTTTACCATCAAATGGAGGCATACTTGCCATAGAGGTGCATTATCGTAATACTATTGTTCTGACAGACAGGAGCAACAGACTAGGGGAACGTGGGAACGTCCATAAGCTGCATAGTATCCCTTGAACACCTCCCCCCCCCCCTCTCTCTCTCTCATGTAGCCTGACCGTATTCCCTATTAATTCCAGAAGACATTTTGTATTGGTTTCTATTGACAGACTATCATTAAAATTATTACGTATGTAATGGATACAACAAGTACTTACATTATGTACTGTAATCAACATTGTTACTCCATATTTTCCATATAAGAGCTTCTAATGTCGAATACAACTTCTGTTATATAGAGCTAGTCCAGAGAATAAAATTTTTAATATTAACTCATTGCACATAAATGTTTGTAATATCGGTAATTAAGGAGATTGTTAATCTCATGTAGGGTGGCACACACATTTCATGTTTTAGGATAGTCAGGAGATGCAAGTTCTTACTATAATAAAAAATTGGTAGCAGACGGAGCTCAATGGTTTTAGTCAACACACTACAAACACGCTCTGCTTCATAAACGTCCTATACCGTACACAGCTTTTGCACATAATCTGGCAATGGTCCTCTAGCATCAGTCACTTTTACGATCTAACACCAAGAAAACGAGACTGTAGCGGAGCTACTCGTTCTCCGGACGTCACATTCATGGAGGTCCACCGATATTATACCTACTCCCTTTGCGATGTTGCTTACTCTCACATATGCGTATCACTGCCAATTACGATACAATGACTGAGAGGAGTGGAGGAGTGTGCACGGAATAGAGGAGAGGACTGAACCAATTTGGTGGCAGAGAAATGGTAGGATGAAAGAAGAAAATTGATAACCTTGTGCACAAAGCATATCGAGCCAGTTGCTGGAAAGTAACGCCTGTGTGTGGGACTGACTTACCCATGGCCGGCGTGTCCCTGGCGGCGGTGGCGCAGAGCCCCCTGAAGACGCCGCGGAGGCCGTCCTGGCGGACGACGGCGGCGACGCACTCGAGCGGCGCGACGCCCAGCACCTGCCCGCGCGTCTTGAGCAGCTCCAGAGGCGCGCAGACCATGCTCTGCACCAGCCCCGACACGGCGCCGCACGCGAAGTGCGCCCGTGCAGACTCGCTGCCCGCCTGGCGCTGCACCGCGCCGTACACGCCGAACGTGACGGCGTTCACCGCCGCCACGCCGCACAGCGGGGCGCCCATGCCGCGGTACAGACCGCGCACCTGTTGCATACACACAGTGTCTTGTAACTAGGGATTGCAATCCAGCAATGCGGTATCCCGCAATCCCGCGGGATCCCGCATCATTACACGGTCTGGCGGATCCCGCACAAAATTAAGCGGATCCACAATCCGCAAAATCCTGCGGAAACGCGTGTCAGTCTGCGCGACTCGCTGCCCCACTCGCTCTCTGTCGGATATTTTGCACTGTTCGCCTGTACCCTTCCAGTTGGCATTTGACTCATGTGAACAAGCGTTTGTTTTTGTCAACCTTCGTCATAATAAATACACTTTTACGTATTTATCAAAACTTACGTTTGTTTCGAGTACACATTTCTGTAATTTGAGTTATGGTGCGTATTTAGTACGATTTTCTAACTATATAATTATTTTTTAAGTGTCGCATACGTTATCTGAACTACACGGTTACAGCTCTTTAGTCGCGGTTTCATTATTCCCATTTTCTGTATTTGCATATAAAGTAATTGTGACAATTTTCAATTTGCGTCTGAAAATTTGATTATTCGTTGATATGAAACTAATGTTATCGTAATTTTAACGATCGCGTACATATTTATTTAACAGCTATCAAAAAGAAATTGTATATCCTTTGACTTATTGTTGTTTTGGCCGCTGCCTGAAAGCGTTTCTTTGATGAAAGCCACCTGCTTACATGTGCCGCTCAGGCTTTCGATTAATCCCTCTTCTCCTGGTTATTATTTCGACTAAAGGTAAAAAAAAGTTTTAATGAAATTTTCACAGGTGTATAGACGAATTGTGTTATAGGAACACCATACTTCGACGGCTGCCTCCGCCGTCTTCCTCAAGTGTGTAATTTTGTGTGTTTGCAATGAAATCCGGAGATACAAACTATGAGGATTTCACTGCAATCATTCGCCGAGAAAGTCTCCTTTCTTACAAAAAAATAATAATTTCCACTCTAAAAACGTCGTTACGCCACATAAGTAAATCTGAAATACTTGAGTACTTGTTGGTGAGTAGTTTCTTTTAATAACATTGAATCAACTGTAATATAAATCAAGGAATCAGGAGATATAATAATGAATCACGCAACAAAAGGCCAAGTCTCGTGCTTGTGCAGTGACAAAAAGTTATGATATCTTGTTCTGAGCCAAGTCTACACTTTACAGGATATATTCACTTCACTTTGTGAAATGGAATGCTTTTCTCGGTGTTATGGAACGTTTATTACAATTTAAAACAAAAAAAACCTCTGGTAACTTGGCGATTAAGCAAACCATATTTTTAAACTTATGTGATGTATTGTAAGGCATATAATATGACCTAAGAGTCAATATTTTCTTTTTTTATTATTTATTTAAAAATTGGTTTAGATTAAAAAACAAAAATGTAAAACCTCGAGATACACTTAAGACGCGCTAAAACGTTTTAATGTCATTTTGCCAATCAAAATATTGTTAAATGTTAATTTTTATCATCTAACACTAAAAATTATTTATTAATTTAATTATTATTTAATTTATTAACGTTTTAAGTAACTGTGTTTTAAATATATGCGTTAAAAAATGTTTGAACCAATCCCGCACGGGTCCCGCGGGATTGGCGCAAATCCCACGCGGATCCCACGGGATTGAAAACACTGCGGGATTGCAATCCTTACTTGTAACCTCACAGGTTCCTGCGCCCACTGTTATTCTTTCCGTCTATTACTTTACTAACCTCTAAATGACGGATGAAAGGAATGTTCCGGCAATTGATTGCGATTGACTAGATAAATAGAATTGCTGTTATGTAATGCTCATAACCTTATTCTATAATTTGTACATATATTGGTTGTAGTTTAAACACCGATACAGATACTGAATTAAGGAACCAATGAAATAAAAAATAAATTAGGAACCACAAAACCTTATGCTATAGCGCTTGGTATTGGTTTTATTCCTCTTCCAGCTCTCATTCAGCACGATAAATGCGGAACTACTTCCAACCGTATGAAATAATAACTTCAGTAACTCGGCGCTTATGAAAGCAGATTAAACAAAATTCATTGTGAATTAGTCTGTAAGAAATTGTGTCAGTTGTCACCTTGTATCTATCTGCATTTCGAAATAACCACAACTTCCCCTAATGTTGCTGTTCAAAATTCATAGCTTCTAATACTCGTGTAGGAATACATTCACCGTATTGGGGTCTAAATTTGACCCACTGGAAATATTTACATGTTTCTGATATAGTGACATCAGTAGTAAAGCAACTAATAATGAATATATTAATTTAAACGCAGTATAAACTTTTATTTCGGTGTTTCGGTAATTCATTTACTAGAGCAGGGTTGAATATTTTTTCAGCCCGCGAGATTCACCACACTTTTACAAAATATTTTTTATATTTTATTTTTAGTGTTATATATTTCTTTTCAGTGGGCGTTTAGTATCATTATTATTATATTATCTATGTTTACATGTAAGAATAATATTAAACACAATAATAACTCATGTTTCAAATTTAATTCAAAATAATGTCTCTAGTGTGTAATATTCCTTGGTGACGGTAAATTTATGCGTGTGAATTCCACGTTTCTTTGGCATCGGCGAGAGCCAGGTGACTCATACCTGCGCTGAAAGACCGAACGATTTATGGCAGGCCGTAAAGTTAAAAGCTTTACGAATTCAATGAAATTCAAAGGACAGTATAGGGACTGTGCCGAAATGAGGATTTCCTGGTACAGTAGAAAGTTGAAACTAGAGAAACGAATCTTCGGAGAAAAAGTCAGGTTGCGGAACACCTCTGTTGGGAACCAGCGAATCAAACTGTGTTACGAACTTTTAGAAACCATAAGTTTTTTTATGTTGAATGAGGAGCGCCAATGGAGATGGTGGATGACCCGCCAAACGCGGCGACTCGCTGAAACTTCCCGCCTCTGCTAAAACTGGGGAGCCTGCAAGTTTTCAACGGAGCGAACACGCGGGAGTGACGACATTCTGTTTCTGGCCAGCAAACAATCCACACCGGCGCACCACGGGAGATTGCCGGAGAGGTGACTACCTGCGGGGAGCTAGATCGCCAAGTGACCCTGCACCCAGCTGATCAACGGTAAAGAACGCCGACGATGTATAGACACTCTTGCGTCATTCAACCCTAGGCAACGCTCTGAGATGAGAATCATGTTCTAAATTGTTCAAAAGAAACTTTTAGTGTTCAGTTCTGTTCAATAAACCAATCAATTTTATATTCAAAGAAAATAATAGGTGTTGTAAACCCTGCTTTCAATAACTTCCTTTCCAATCAATCAGAATATCATTTGAATAGATGACGATTTGTGTTTTTAATGGTATTTTAAAATTACAATTGCTTTGATTAAAAGTATTTAGAATTGGAATGTCGCTTCTCTCGGATAGAGAAAACTTCCATTTTTGGCGCCTACCCGGGATTAATTTTGCAAATTAACTTATTAATTAATGCATCTCATTATTTTATTCTAATTATAACAACGTCATAAACCAGACGTTACAAGTGGGGGATACCTAATTTTAAATGCGGCCCGCGGAGTTATGATGCACTTCCAAAGTGGCCCGCAAGATCATTTGGGTTGGCCACCCCAGTACTAGAGTATATTGTGACAGCGAGTTAATATATATATATTTCTTCAAAATTGACGTGTTAAACGTAGGTTTTGTTTTTTTTGTTGCAATTCGTTTCTTCGCTAAGTATGATTTTCATTAAATAACACTCATAATATAATGGAGATATTTCTTAGCTTACTATAACAAGGGTATCACTGTACAGAGAGTAGAAGAAAAATTTAGTGTGCGGGCAGCTCAATTACTCGTGTATACTTAGCAAAATATGACTGTTGTTAAGTAACGCGCAAAACCTCGAATATCTCCGGTCGTTGTTGGTTGGGCAGCGGAGGCGGGAAGCATTACGTCAGAGTGTGACATACGTGACCAAGAATAGCGTTTTATATAGATAGATTCCGTATCGTGTATCAGTACCAGATAACGGACTTCATTTACCGAATATTAGTTATTAGACCCATTACTCACTTACGAAATTCTAGTACGGGGTTAAGACAGGGAAAGAATCACAGCAAAAGCTAGTATTAAAAACTGTTCCTCATTTATTATCTAATCTAGCATTGGAATTTCAACTTGAACCAGTATAATTTTCATAAATATTACCACCTCAAGGTACTGTCTACATAAAGTAATATAACCTTTATCAATGCGGAACATGCACTCACTTCATAGTCTTATTATTCATGACATTCAGGGAGGTTAAATCTTATTCTGTCTTGAAGAATTATCTTCACAAAGACATACATTATATTCGGAACAAAACACATACGAGAGAACATTAATCAACAGGGAAGAGAGAGAGAACAAATTAGCTTACTTCATGCACGGTTGGGTTGCAACGTTGGTGACTTACAGATAATCACCCATCTGATCAGTTCTATAATGGAGGGGTTTAACTACTGTAGCCAATTGCAAAAACAGTACATCATACGGAGAACACAACTGAAAAAAATGATCGACCCACACTGAGAACGGGATCGCAATGTGAAGGCTTTCTATACATTTTCGTGTTTCGGGACTCTAAGAGCGGGCACCAAAGGTCGTGTTTCACTGATCGGCCAACTTTAGTCGGAGTTACCACCCCGGCAAACAATTCGGAGCTGGCTTAGCATAGCATCTCTGCCTTATGGGCGCTTGTACACAAAAAACAGAGAGTTAAGCATTGTACTTCCACTCAGCGGGCAAGATTTCGTTTCCTAGGTTGGCCGACTACAATCTGGTTGTTGAAGTCATAGCGTCACTCCACCAAGACCATCAATGGTAGCTACTTGTGCTGTCTGTCTAAACCGTATTTATTTATGCCTTTCTTAATATTACTGTGCCGACTCCCTCTCCCGATTTCTAATATATATATTATTACATGGCAGTTTGATGTGATTGAGTAGAAGGAGGTGGGTGTCTTGAAGCAGGAAATCATCATGTCTACACAGTATATATATTATATATATATTATTACATGGCAGTTTGATGTGATTGAGTTGAAGGAGGTGGGTGTCTTCAAGTAGGAAATCATCGTGTCTAGACAATAGAAACTAATTCCTTGCACCAAGCAATTCAGATCGAGTGAGGCTGGTTGGATGGATATTCAAACATCTAACTTAATCTATGTTACTGTTGGGTAACTCTGACATGACCCGTGCCATTGGCTGTCGGTTGCGGCACTGTGTTGGTTTCCGTCGCCTGAGACGGTATTAACTTGATTCGAGGCCTGCTGATGGCAGAAATTTTTCAGCGTCAGGACTTGGCCTATAGAGTAGGAGAGGCTGTGGTACACAATTCCTTATTCCCAGACTGGGCACGAAAGTCCTGGGTTAAATCCGGTATCTAAAGAAGTGGAAGTAAAAATGTGAGTGTCGCAGGGTAGCGCATTGGGACCATTGGTATTAATTATTCTAATGAATAATTGTGTTGAGATTAGATTTTTTTCGGATTACATAATTCTATATAAAAGAATCAAATCAGTAGAGGACTGTAAACATCTCCATGGTGAACTTGGTAGGATATCTAGTTGGGTTGGTAAACATGGGATGAAGATAAATACAAAGAAGAGTCAGCTTATTAGATACACAAATAAAAAAACTTAAGGTTGATTATGTAAAGTGGGGAAAGAATTGCTTGTTGAAGACTTGAAATGTAAATATCTTGGCATTACATTTGATAACAAGCTTAACTAGGCAGGACACATTGAACACGTAGTAGGAAAAAGTTTCAAAATTCGGCACTTGTTGAGATTTCACCATTCAGGTGAATAACTGATTAGTTCCTTTGCAAAGGCGACCATAATTTTCCTTCTTGTTGCTCTCACCACGTATCTTTCCTGTGATGAGGGGATGTACAAGAGAAGTAAGGGAATTGGGTTGTCACTGGTCCTATATGTATAGAATCGTGCTATGACTATTGAATGGGTGTGCCAGGATGACTGATAGGTAGGTTCTAAAGGATTAACCTACGATACCCTATGACTTGCGCAGACTTTCTTCGTATCTTCTGCTCTTGAACTCTTCTCTCTCGAACCTATCCTCTTCTTCTCTTGCGCTAGCAAATAAACATGAGCATCGGGGGTAACTTGTAATTAGGAGAGGGAGCGGGCAGCTACGAGCTACTTGAAATGAAACAATGTTTCTGGAAACCCCATTTAATCTGCACTGAATCGTAAATCACCTACAGTTGATGTTGTACAAGATATGAGGTATTCCGTAACCCGTAGTACTGACCCTAGCGATGAAACTTAGCCCTACAGTTCACGACTAACAGAGTGTGGTAAGGTTGGTGCAGCGAATATCTATCTCCGAGGCCTAGATGTTATCTTGTAGATCGTCAGTCAAGAAGTGAGAGTGATCATTGTATTCTAGCTTGCTGGAAAAGTATTGTCTTGCATGCTCAGCACTACACGTGTAGCTTGTAATCCGAACTGTCGATCGTCAGAAAGTCGAACAACAGGACGTGCTTACTCGACGTCTGGCTGCAGTGAAACTTAGAAAACTTACATGATTTTGATACTAAAATATTATAATAAATGACGTCCCATCACAGGGTTACAAAACATTGGTCAGACCATTGCTTGAATATGGTAGTGTAGTATGGAACCCACATTTTGAGTATCAAATACAGGAGTTGGAGAGGGTGCAAAGAAGGGCTGCTTGATTTGTTTCTGCAAATTACCACAGAACGCTATCAGTAACAGATATGATAAAAGAGCTGGAATGGGATTTGTTCGAAGACAAGAGGAGGGTGAAGAGGGTCATGGGAGTGTACAAGGCGTATATAGGTGATGAGGCATGGAAAGATATTGGTGTAAGAATTAAAAGCATGGAAGGGAAAAGATGACCATGACAACAAGCTGGCACTCGATTACAGGCGCAAGGGTGTGCGAAGATTTTCTGTTTTAGGTAAGGGTTTCAGGGATTGGAATAAGTTACCAAGAGAAGTGAATAATTTACCAGGAATGTTGAAAGAATTTAAAATTTGTAGAGGGCAAATGTGGGTTGGTGCAGGAAAGGGGGATGAATGGTGTGTAGGGAAATTGCCTCCGGGTCGTGTGCTTCATTGCAATTTAATTAAATTCCAAACCTCTTCTCACTGCGTAAGGAGAGAGGACATACGACACTGTTGAAGGGGATTTGTCCGTTGGTTGGTTACGTTAACCCTGGTCGCCTCCTCGTCGTTGTCCTTCAGATAGGAGAGCTGAGTGGGCCGGAACCGGGTCTCACCCTCTACCTTCTTCCGCCTTTCATTCATTCACAACACTAAATGCACACGTCACAGTCATCTACACATAAACAATATAAACACGTATATATACCATCATTGCGGATGACACCACTGTTTAAATATCCCAAGAAAAAAGAGTACAAACCAATCTAACATTTAATGAGGATAAGTAGAAGCATTCCGGTATAAATTATACCTGCACCAAAAGAAGCTGTCTGGTAGTGTGTATAATGTAACTTAGGACCCTAAAGCTTGTTAGTGATGACGTCATCATAGCGGGAAAGGAATCGTGGTGAGAGCAACAAAAAGAAAAATTAAGGTCGCCTTTGCAAAAAAACTAACCAGTTATTCACCTGAATGGGGAAATCTCGATGTCCGGACCAGGAATCGAACCAGCATCATCCCACATGCCAAGCCCTTCAAATACACTAAGTTTCTTTGAATGAACTAGTAAATAAAAGTCTACATTACTACCGCTGTTTCATTCACAAATATTCCACAAGAATCCAAAATATTGTGCCAGATCACTAGTTACATTTACCGTCCAAATATTGAAACGTAACCTGTCTTCAAAGATTTCGATTATCCTACAGACAAACTCCTGACCTACTGGGAATTCGTTTCTTGTTCCCGCCCATTTCTCCATCCACTCGTTCAGTGGAATCCTTTAATACTTCGCAAAACAACAATCGCCATGACAATACAAAATAATCTACATCAAAAGTAATCACTGCTAGTTTACTACTAATATATAACTTATAATGAGGAAAAACACACATTACTCTATCTGTACACATACAACAACAATTATTAAAAGAAATCTAATAAAAATACTTACTTTTGACTGTTAAAAAGTAATGTATGCCTCTACGATTGTTAATGTCACGCGATTTCTGACGCGATACCGTGAAACACGTTCAATCAGGCACGCCGCTCCTCTCTACCCCCTCCCCATCCTGGTATTCCTTATAGTTTGGCTAATATGACGACTGTCACAACCGTAACCTGGCAAAACCGTACCCAGTCTCCCCTAAACAACATTCTGAAAAGAAAAAAAAATTTCAATAAAAATTCATTTCAGTACTACAGACATATAGTAAATATGTCATTTGAAAGTTAACGTCCTCATTCATTGTCGATTTCGCCCAAAGATTCCATTGTTATGGGCCATTAAATGGTGGGATGTCAAAACTCCATCTTCTCATTCGGTATGAAAACCAAAGTTTTCCTTCTATCGTCCATTTATTTACTATTTATGGGCACAACAGCAGTATAAGCTTTCTTGGTGGGTAACTCAAGTGGCTTAACTGTGTTTCGAATCTTAAAAGTGTCCTTTTCTAAGCCAGAATTGCTCATGTTGCATTGAACACCGTGCGGATTCGTTTGCGGAAAAGCTCATCTTCCAGTAGTTAAATATCCTGAAAGGTCTCTTTTGATTTTGGGGACATTTTTTCCATATGAATCGTAACTTAGGAAGGGTTTTTTTTTTGTAAAACTTAGGCCAACATCAGTTTTCATTTCAACTATTGAAAACTTATTAGGGTTGTTTGAGAAATTCTGTATTAGTGTAACAACTTCATCCACTATGTAATACTTTTCTTCTTTCCTCAGGACTGTTCTAATAATACCAAAATCCCAATCGTTGGGTATAAAAGAGTGCCTGCTAATGGGGAAAATAAGTTTAATGTTATCAAACCTCTTTATCTCACACCTTTGTATCATCATTTTCACCATAGTATTGTTTTTATTTTAGCTTGAACCGATATCTCCAAAAATATCTGATGTTCTTACATCTTTGTCAACGTTATTTTCTATGTAGTTATTTAGTATAGTGCAGACTTCATTTGCCCCCTTGCCTCCCTATCCTTCATGCCACCACCGTATACTGCAGACAGGGAACTTGTCCAGGACAGTTTTAATGAAAAAAGCTATTTTCGAAAAAACACGGACTTGTTGCCTTTCTGCAGTTAGCGATTTATTACGTTCTTCATATATTCTAATCTTTCTCTGCAAGCTGTTCCTTCAAGTGTTCCCTCCACCACGAAATTAGCCAATCCCGTATTTCTTTAAATGGGGCCCACAGTCCTGTTACTTCTTTCTGTGATAATCTTCCACAAACTTCTTTCCACGCCCACGATTTCCCTAACCATGTTGATTTCGGACTTAAACCGTCCACATAATTTCCACAGTTCTATAGCACTACATTTCAGAAATATCGCATTTCCTTATATGTGGCATTTTGATAGTCTAAGCTTCAATTCAATAAAATATTGTGCTCTATACATACAATTCTTTATGTGTCAACTCCTAAGTCGATATATTTAAATTAAATTATTTCACTTTTTCTAGAAGACTCTTTCCACTGGTACTATTCTTCTTTTTACATCGTTCTAGATTCTTCCATTTAACTTTAACAGAATTCACTTAGTTCTCATAGCGAATGTTCAAAAGAACTGTTACACTTAGCAGTCGATCTTCTTGGGCACTGAGTGTATAGGACGTGAAACAATTAACACTAATTAAGGAGCATCCATTAATTACGTATACAGTTTTTTCGTAAACCTGTACCTCCTCCCTCTTCCCCTTGAGCATTGGTGAGTCATGATGGGACTCCCCCCCCCCCCTTGAGCATTTGGTTAGAGATGAATATTGAAATGTGGACCCACCCCCCTCCCCCTGGTGAGATTTCGTCGGACCTTCTCCCTATTTGTGCCAAACAGTACAGTTTAGTACAGACGATGTGTACACGTTACATGATCGGTTGATAACGGTCTGGAAAATCTTGACAATCGACACATAGTATACAGACAGCGTGGTGAGCTATTGTTAGTCATAGGAAAATTTCTTCTGTTTGTCCATACTGTGTGCGGTGTACAGAAGTTGCGCTGCTATGTTTGCTGCGTGTCGTTGCGTTTATCTGTTGGAGACATATGTTTGCCTTCTTACTGACCTAGCTATATCTGTAGTTCATACGGTCCCCAGGGTGCTCCCCATAACAGCATACGCACAGTAGATGAGAATTTGAGGTAAAGCGACAAATTTTTCATTGCTTGGATACTTTGTATTTAATCGATATTTCAGGACAAGGTGATCTATAACAAAGCAGGGAGACGCTGGACAGTATAACAGTTCTACTTAGGTAGCTCCCAAGCCCGTCATAAACGATGAGTTGAACGGAAGATAATGAAATTCATTTCTTGGAAGTGTTTCACTAAATAATAGTTACTACACGTCGCTGACCAGCTTAACGGGCGTCTATTAATTCCGTGAGGTGAAACAGGGGGGGGGGGAGGTCCGGAGAAATCTCACCAAATCTCAACCGGTGAAGCGGGGAGGGGGGGGGGGAGCGTCGGCAGAAATCTGACGTCCTTGAAGAACAGCTTAAATAAAAAAGGTAATTCAAGATCTCGCCTCACCACGGGGGGGAGGGGGAGGGGAGGGGGGGTCTGGATTTCCTAAAATACAATCTCACGTAATTAATGGACGCATCCTTCCTAAACCAGCAATCTCTATTGAAAGAGAGTATTACGAAAACATCTACAGCGAAAAAATACAAATAAACAAGAATAAATAATATTTAAACGAAATACAAACGTTTCTCTAGCAAGTTAAAACATATTGAACCTTACAGAAAATTAAGTAGTTAAACTTCTTAGCTTGCTATAATAGTGACTTCTATAGAAAGAGAATGAAAATATCTCTGGCCATTGCAAGGCCTCAAACCAAGGCCTGGATCGTGACGTCAAAGGGTCACAGATACGATGACAATGACCAAGCTATTAATAATGATTGTTTTATTTGAAAAGAATATTTCGGAATCCAGGTGGGATGCTATTGTTTTATGGCATCGTAGGTATGCCGCTTGAATTTGGTGCGGCATGAAGTATGCCTGATAAACTGATGACAAGTCACCGACACCGCTAAACAAGTGATTTATTGTTATTTATTTCCTTTAAACACTTTTAAAAGTCAGGTAGCAGTCCAGGAAAGAGATTTCTGTGAAATCGAAGTTGGTGCGATGGAGATAACGTTGTGGCATGTGAGAACAGTCCGTTTACAATCGAGAAACAGTTTATAATATAATTGAACAGGGCGGCATTTAAGCATAGGCTACATAGGCTGTAGCCTAGGGGAACGCACAACAAAGGGGGGCCCACACCACAACCCTGGGCCTCCCGCCGACGATAAATTTTCTGGTCTGAATCTGGAAATATTTCAAAATTTAAGCGACAGGGGGTCCCGCACCACATGTATGGGGCCCAGAGAGCCTAAATGCGGCCCTGTAAGTGAATATATATGATTTAGACTTGTTAACATTCGAAGATATGCAGAAATGACAAATGGCAATTTAGTATATCTTCCAACCAGAATAAACTTCTCAGTAATGAGATGTAGCTTTTTAAATGATGATCATGTCGATAGCTTTTAACCTTATTTTTATTCTTCAGAAAAACACGTAAAAAATACGTCAGATTACTCCAAAGATCTACAAGGCACACTACTTCATAAGACAGAACCTTTCCAATAATATTCCGAGCGGGATAACATGGCGACCGTGACAGGAGGCAATTAATTGCAATATTCTACAAGTGCGACGAAAGTTCAATACTTATGTCGGTATGGTTCCTTCATAAAGGCAAGGGATAATTTTTTTCTGATTCTGTCAGAAACCATACTCTTGCTTTAACGACTTCATTTTAGATTAGCCATAAAGCGTTAATTAAAAGAAAAAGGTGAAAAGTAACGGCAGCTGTGTTGGGGAAATTTATTTGGTTTTACCACCCTTGTGACTACGAAACCTGTATGACCAGAAATGGCTATTAAAACTGCGGATATAAACATAAGGTGTTTACTTTATCCATAATAAATGGACTTATGAAAGTCTGTAACTGTTTTCAATTGACATGTAAGCAAATAATTTTACTATGACACAGTTACTTTTGATGATGTTTAAATACGCTTTGCGCGACGCGATCAAAAGTAACTGTATTGCGGTAAAATTATTTGCTTACATGTCAAAAATGGTGACCCTATTTGATGAAAATATTAAACCGGACGTGATGAATGCCAAAGCATTCGAGAGGACGCGGGTTCGAATCCCTGTATTGTTATTCAGATTTAGGTGTTCCATATTTTCTCAAAATCAATGCAGGGGAATTCCGGGATGGTTCATTCAAAAGGTATGGCCTAATTGCTTACCGTGCCTTACTCCTAGTCCTTCCCGCGTCTAACGAAACTCGATGTCGACAAAGCGTAAATCCGAAACCAAAAAAAAACCTACACTGAAATTCAACGATAACTTAGAAACAGCTGAAAGAGAAAACCTGTAGACTGAAAGAGGTTTAAAAAGGGAATCCCTGGTAGGTTTGCTGCTGCAAGGTCACAGCAAATTAGAGAACATTGCCATAATTTACCGGAAGTGAGTTTGATTCAGCATTCATGAAACTCGGTTCCCAGAGATGGTACTCTTGACAGATGGACACTTACGGTCAATCAGCGCTCTTAATGACGTCAGATCGTAAATTCAATGGCTTTAACATTACAGTGTTTTAAGTTCCACCTAACCCGTACCAATTATCATTTTAATTCCAAGCTATCATAAATCTTACCTACTTGATGTCAAACAAACTCCCAGAAGCCCAGTGATACTGGTACAGTCATACTTTAGGGTTGCCTATCGTTATCGTTAGAAGGGGCGTCCATTAATTACGTGAGGAGTTTTCCAGAATTCTGGAATTTTAGCTCCACTGTTCTTCTAGAAATTAAAAAGATAACGTGGGATTTCTGTCGGCTCTCCCCTCCTCCTTGGCGAGATTTTGTGAAATTTCGCTGGAACCTCTCCGATGTCATCTCACGTAAATAATGGACTCCCCAGAGAGTACTATCAATTGATTTATTCACCATAGTGCAGCATTAATCGTTATGAGAAACTTTAGCAGTGTAACTAATTTTAGATAACCGCCTTCTCTTTATGAATTTCGTATTACCATTTGTTGTCACTTACCCCTTCCCGCTGTACAATAGTGGTGAAGCAGTGAATGGAGCCACGGTACAAGGGGTTGCGCAAGTCTTGAGTCTGCAGGTTCACCTGTACAACAGAATAGAGCGTACAGTAAAAAATGTTAAAACACTTGACGTCTAGTACAATAGCATCGGCCTAAACCTAAAGTTTCTAAAAGACTAACTTTGTACATTTAGTATCAAAATGGATAAACTTTTTGCACGAAAGTAACCAAATTGCCATATTTCAAAAAATCATTTTACATCTAATACGTCTCACTCTAATAGTATACACTGATGATCCAAAACTTTATGACCATTGCCCAAAGCGAGATAGCAGTTTCTGGAAAGTAAACGATATAGAGACGAATTGGGAATCATTCTAGTGACATTACGCGTGGAAAATGGGGAAATACACCGGCATAACTTACTTCAGCAAAGGGCAGATTATTATGGCCTGGTGCCTTAGAAAACGGAAACGACGAGGCACCTAGAGTGGTGGTGTAACGGTTAGCGTTCTGGCCTCGCATTCGGGAGGACGGCGGTTCGAATCCCCGTCCGGGCATCCAGATTTGGGTTTTCCATGGTTTCCCAAATCACTCCAGGCAAATGCCGCGATGCTTCCTTTAAAAGGCCATGGCCAAATTCCTTCCCATTCCTTGCCCCCCCCATCCTTTCCCGTCTCTAAAGACCTCGCTTTTAAGAGACGTTAAGCAGTAAAAAAAAAAAAAACGACGATGCTGGCCGGCTGATCGCGTGCTATTGTATTGAATATCTATGGAGAGTGGTTGAACGATGGTGAAAACACGAGTCGGCGACAAGATGGTGGATATCCACGTCTCATCACAGAACGTGGAGATCGTTGTCCGCTCTCTAGGCAGTATTGGGTTGTAATCACAGGCAGATCTGACGGAAGAGTACTGAATATTCGTGCAGGCACAAGTGTTTCGGAGTACGCCGTTCAGCGCATATTGTTCAACATGGGGCTCCCCAGCAGACAGCTCCTATCAGTTCCCATGTTGACACAACGACATCGTCAATTACGATTGCAGTGCGCACAAGATCGTCGAGATTCGTCCGAGGATCAATGAAAATTTGCCGCCTGGTCGGATGAATCACGTTTCTTGCTACAAAAGGTCGATGGTCGTGTTCTGATACCCCGTCTTCTAGGCTGGTGACGACAGTATTATGAGACATTCAGATGGGCTCCCATGGAACATGTGGTAGTGATCGAAGGTACCGTAACAGCTGTGGACTTCGTGAAAATTATTACGGACCCTCTATATCCGATCACATCTACCTTAACGGAGATCTTCAAGCAGGATAACTTTCCATGTCCCAAGGCCAGAATAGTGCTTCATAGGTTTAAGGGACATGATAGTGAACTCACGTTGAGGTCTTGGCCACCAAATTTCCTTTCTCAACCAGATAGAACACATTTGGGACGTTATTATGCGTCGGCTCCACGGCCACAAACCAGCGGTCCGCAATTTAAGGAAATTGTATTACCTGTGCATAGACATCTGGCGGCAGATGCCTCCGGAATCCTACCAAGAACTTGTCATATCCATACCCTGCCAAATACACATGTAGACCAACTCTTTATTAAGCAGGTGGATCATCAGTGTATTTTGTCTTAGGTAAATCGCAAAAATTAAACCAGGCTTAGTTCTACATCACGTTGGTATTTTTAAAACATGTTTTCAGTTACCAATCAGAAAGAGTTAGCTTTATAACTATACTCTGATAAGACACAAAGATCACTTCAAAGAAACATGGCTGCACAACCTTCATGTCTGTGAAGACTATAAAGGATTACAAGGTAATTATTTTAGAAGGCAAACAGAATGTGTTTTGTGAGACAAACCTTTAACGTGTCGAGAGGATGGCCGACGAGAATGCCGGCACAACCTGAAACAGAGGAAACACAGTATGTTACGTCACGTAAGAATGGTTAAAACGTGGTGAGCAAGGAACTATATTGCACACACATTAACTGACCGGCACGTGAACAGGGTACAGTAAAGATAATTATCTTTACTGTACCCTGTTCACCCTACAGGTGACCTTCCCCTGGCCCCATTCTTCACCTTGCCCTTTATTAGTTTCAATTTTAAATTAATTTAGATGAGCAGTTCTAATACTTCCACAAGCAGGATTTTTTCCTTCACTAATTTCAGTCTAGCTAACTTAAGAAATTGGTATGCCCTTCCCATACTACTTCTATTTTACTGAAAGAACAGATGTTTCGATTTTTTATATCTCTAAATAATCTATTTTTTTTAAAATGTTTGCTTGCAGAGGTTCTGTGGACTCTGTAATAGGTTCCCATTCTGCACCTGAGTTGGTAAATCGCAGTTAGAGTATTTGATCCCGGGATCCAGAAATTCGGGATCCCGGCCCATTTCCCGTCCCAAAATTCCCAGGATTAAATTACCCAATCTTGAGATTTTTGGGATTTGCGTCGGCAAACAGTGAGGTTGTGAGTGAAAAGGTGCCTAAAAAGCTGCGCTTTGGATCGCGTAAGTAGAACTATATATTATTTTTGGTTAAATAGCATAAATTACCTAAAATAATGGTTATGTTCAAAGTTTGAAGGTCATTTTATGATTATGGACGAATAGTTGACGATGAAATAAGGGATTTATTTAGTAACCCCACCAAGATTCTCATAAAAAAATAGATAATTTCGTTAAAGCAGAGACTAAACATTAAGAGTAACTCATGCGTATCATACAAACCAAACCGACAATTGAAAGCAAAACTGATTTAAATCTCAGACTATTAGCCGATATAGATAAAAGCATTAAATGCACAGAATCGAATTTTTCTAAAATCGTCAAGAAGGAAATGTATCTTTTTGAAGCCTCAAGCTCCAATCGGCGCTATAATCTGGAACGAGCTTATAAGTATTTATTAACAATCTCTCCAACTTGACTCGGGCACGATCGCGCTTTGTCGCCAGCATTATACATATTCAATAAATTAAGTAGAAGCATGGGTGATCAAACATTGAATGCCTTGTTATTTCTTCGATCGTGTTTTCGCAGTTCCCAGAAAAATTAAATTTAGAATATTAAGTTGTTGACTATAAGAAATGTGAATTTGACTGATTCATATTTTAATATGCGAAACTTGTTTTGTAACTACGTGCCTTATTATTCTGTAGAAGTCAAATGCATGCTAAAATTTATAGAGAGGTTAATTTTTGTTTTGAAAAACCATCCTGATTGTGTGAATTCAAAAGTCTCATTACTAATAAATGGTTATTAGATGTGGACGTATGTTACTAAAATTACAATGAAAAAGCTTATTCTTACATATTTTTGCATGTTTTTAAATACCATGCCAAATACCGGGATTATCCCGAGATCCCAGGATTGTCTGTGCACGATTCCGAAACCCCGGGATTAGAAATGAGGGCCGGGATCGAATTCTTAATCGCAGCCCACATCAGCCATTATTTCACGTGAGTCAGCTATAAATTCATCTCCGCAGACACTTGAACATTCGAGGCCGTTAACAGCTCGCGAGCATCCGCGAAAACGAAAACGCGTCCGAAACACGTACCAGCGCAGACTGGAGCGTGAAAGTGAGAAGCAAACAGGATCTGGTCTCGTAAAGCCGCTATCTGCTCCCCGCTGGCCGCTCGTAACAGCGCCTAACGTTCTCGCCCGCTGATAAGTCCGTTGGCCATTCCGGACTCTTCGGCAACTCAAAATTGCAACGTTTCAGTAGCCTCGGTGCGGCGAAACTCGTTTCGCACCTCATCAACCTTCCTTATGAATTCTATGCATGCCGTCCTCACATTAGAATTTACTAGGCCAAAGCCCAACAGCACTGTGCGAGCATGTTGGAAAATTTTTAAGTGCATACAGATAAACGGCTTTAAAGTTGTGTCAAGGAAAATACATTTCTCCATAATTCAATGCCACTCAGCCCTTCATTTTTTTCGCTTCTTCTTCTCACAACAGGCGATGATTAAACCAGACTCACAGTGAGAAAAAGAACAATGCACCCTTCCCTCTTATTATAACCCTTTCTCTCTCTCTGCCTTCCTTAATTCTTCTACTTCCACAAATCCGGTTAAAAATGCTCGAAATTTTTACTCTTATGAAAAAGTTTCTAACGAATGCATTTCTTCAATAAGGAATAATGATTGTTTATTTGACTATATACTCGCGATTTCTTACGTTTCATATACGTTTTCTCTGAGTTTTTATTAAACTTTCTTGTATTTTATCTCCTATCAAAAAATTCTTAGGTTATGTTCTGACTTGGTTCTCGTAACAACTACAGAGAATATTTCATAAGCATCAAATGCTCTTCTAATTACATGAATTCATGCAACATGTAAATTTAAACGAACATCGCATATATCTCTGTCTCTAGGTTTTTTTTTTTTTCTCTCGGTCAGTAGTATTTGTGTAGGCCTACAGTTATTTCTTCACCAGGCAATTGCTGTTTAGCTGGTATCGCAGTTAAACTTTCTTTTTAACAATATAAGAGCAAATAAAACCAAATTTAGTTGTTTGTTTGAAATTTCATGTCTTGCCAAGCAGCGCCTTGGAGGCTGCCATTGTAACTAACAATTCGGGTGTCATCGCTCTCCGAAGGTTGCCGAACTATAGAGTTCACGTGCAGTCTCCAGGCGCAACGCATTTTATTAAACTGAATAGCACATATCCAAGCAGTCAAGCGAAGGGTATTAAAGGTGGCATTGCTTGTTGATGACTTGAACTGTAAATATCTTGGTATAACGTCTAATAGTAAACTCAATTCGGCAGGACAAATTGGGCACGTGTTGGGGAGGGATTTCAAAATACTTCATTTATTGGAGAGGGTGGTCAAGGTACGTACCAGTGAAATGAAGGGATTGGGAACGGAGCACGGTGGGTGAGCACTAACGCTTGGGCATGGCATTCGGGAGGACGCGTGTTCAGTTCGCCTTCCGGCCATCCAGACATCAAATTTCAATGGTTTCCCCATAACACTCCGTGAAATCCCCGAATGGTTCCCTCGAAAATACCCACTGCGGGTTTCCTTCCTGTTCCTTGCCCCCCCCCTTTTCTTTCGCGGATCTAATGATTTCGACGTTAACGAGCCGCAAAGACGGAAAAAAAAAATTACGCAAATACTTGATCAGACCACTGCTGGAGAGTAACATGATGTAGTAAGCAACCAAAATTCTAAGTATCAAATACTGTAGTTGGAGAATCTGCAAGGAGGGCGGGATGTTTTGTATGTGAAAATTACAGAAGAACACAAATTATAATCGATATTACAAAGGAATTGGAAGATGGGAGATGGGTGAAGAGATGATGAGGCCTGTAAGGATACCGATAGAAGAATTAGGAGAAATATGTAGTAAGAAAGAGGTTACCATGACCACAAGTTTCTGATTTCAGGTATAACGTGTGCCAATTTTTTTCATATTAGTAAGACAACCGAAATAACGATTGCTTATTTGCTTCCTGTAACTGGCTTTGAAATCCTCAATCAAATGGATAGGATAAACTGAATCACTTATATAGAAATTAATTACCAATTAACTTAAATAATAAGTAGAGATTTTCAGAAAAGTCAGCTTACATTCCATTTAAAAATTCTCCTTTATCGTAATATTTTTTCTTCCCGTCGTCACCTCTGGAAAGACTGAAGATTCAAGGAATAAGAAAGTATCAACCAAAAATATTAAAATTGGATTCTCATCGTTCAGTGAAGAATGATGCCGATGATATAAATATTTCCAGCCAATCTAAAAGATCTAGTTACTTCAAATTAAACATTGAAACGATCCAGGAAACAGTTAAATATCTATGATTTTTTTCCAAGCAGGAGCAAAAACTTGAGATAAAAAAAATTATTTGTTACCATACAAATAATCTTACTGCAAAATGTTTGGTGTTGTTATAAAAGTATCACCTGGGAACAACTAAAAGGTTACCTGTATTCGAGACGTCGAGATGTGTGGCACATTATGGTAATTATGAGGTGCATATTTCCCTTTTAGCCATCGGCGTTGGAAAGAAGGTGGTGTGGTCGCCCAACACCAGCAGGATATCTTCTTGTGGATTTCGCAACTCATTTCCCATTGTATAGTTACTGGGTAGGTAGAGAAGGGCGGAAACCTAAAGGCTGGTTGCCAGATCTATCTAACTTTTTTTTTTACTTATTGCTTTACTCCTCTTCGACGTCTAGGTCATTAGAGGCGGGAAGGGACTGGGAACAAGGAACAGGAAGGAATTCGGCTGTGGCCTTTTTGAATGAAACATCCCGGCATACGCTTGGAGTTATTTGGGGAAACTATGGCCAGATCTGCCAACTGACTGGGGGACATTACATCATTTTGATGTGATAACATAAAATGCAAACCCCACTTTAGAATATTAACAGAGAAATTCTGTAATCGGTACTAAATGTGTAAATTATATGTGTTGTCATAAACGTCGCGCGGTACAGACGAAAAAACGTACGATAAGGACGATTTTTGTATTGGATCTGTTTTTTAGCTCCAGAATCAACTAACAACTGAACGGTCAAATAATTATAGTCTCGTATCTTTCTCATTCCCTAAACTTTCAATGCACATCGTTTGTAGCTAGACAAATTCCCTGATGTGTACAAAAATCTATTTACGTTTGTTAAACAACTCGAGACGCACATCTATTTCTGTTAAAAACGTAGCAAAGTGGTTTTAGTTTAGACCGTATTTCACTGATCTTTTTGTTCCGCGCATATTTCGTCTCTCTTCGTTGTTGAGACCCATAGGCTGTTATTTACTGTCTTCGATGACAGAAGACAGAAGAAAGAGAAAAAATTGAACAAACACGACATCAAGAAACACAATCATAACAAACAACAACAGTAGTAACTTTAACAATAACAGCAACAGAAACAGCAGTTATAATACAACCGCAGTCACAACAACAACAACAGAACTATCAATAACAGCAAAAGTACAAGCAAAAACCCAACACAGCAACCAACAGCAGTAACAATAAAAACCACAGAACCGTCAACAGCAACAGAATCAGCAGCAGGAACAACAGTATCAACAGCACGACACTAACAACACCAGCAAAAGTTACAACAGAAACTGTAACAATAGCCACAACAACGGCAACATCACAAGTAACTATAACAACACACAGTAACAACATCAACAACAGCAAAAGAAACGGCATTTGTAACAACAACAGCAGCAGCAATGACAATAGCAGCAGCAGCAATGACAATAGCAGCAGCAAAAGCCACTTTCCGATTTTATTATGTTCTGTATTTGTAATTTATTCAGATTTTGTAGATATCGTGGAGCTCCATTCATATCAAAACAATTATTGACTACACTATCTAATATGCGGTTTTCATTCAGGGTCACGTATTACTTCAGTTATCTAAAATGTATTGAGAACAAAACAGCCTGCATCACTGCAGAATTGCACGAAATGAGAACACTGCTAATCTTGTCCCAACAGTGTCATTCGTTTGTCGTAGATACTCCGAAAATCAAATGTGTTTACGAAACAAGTGACATCTTTAGAGAACTGCATAAGGTATACTTTCTTTGTGTTTAAGAATGGAAAATATAGAAAATCTTTAGCTCCGGTCGTTTTTTAATACCTGCGCAATGTTATTTGTCAACGTAGGCAAGTCACCCCATTGTGGTCAACCTACGTAACATATATTCCTAGATACTATGAAAACATGTAGCGGACACCGTTTTACTGAAATTTCGAGAATGAATCTTTGGACACATCAGGAAGTATATTACTCTAACTGTGATAGATTAATTAGTAGGAAGGACCAATACTTTCATGTGAAGAGGAGCAAGAAGAGCATAGTGTATCGAGTGACATCAAAAGGCCGCCACGTCACCTGTGTGAAACGCGAGTTGTTCTTGTAACGAGCTGAGATGCCGGCTGACCTTTGACCCGCTGAGTCCCTGGGGTCGGTCATTAGGGCAGCTTGGTGTCTGTACCGCCAGGTCTACAAGCTGATAACTCCCACACGGAGAAAGCCAGGGTGAAATTGTCTCAAATGGGATGCAATTTGAGTGGGGTCAAACGTAGAGGCGTTGTATATGCTGCCAAAACATTTTACGAAAACTTTTATATTTTTTTTATTTTTTATTTTTTTATAGGAAGTATATATTATACCTATCGAGATATTACAAAACTTACAGCTATTTCTACGAAAACTAAATTTTAATTTCCATCCTTCAAGATTAATTTTTTACGAAATAATTATTAACTTGTTATTTGACATGACTTTTTGATCTTTCTGTGCAATTAAATCCACTATCAACTGATCGCTCATGGCCATTGTTTATTTATTGGGCAGCATTGTAAACGAAATATTGTTTAGCATATGATCAATTTTATGTTGTTGTTGTTTTTTTTTTTTTATCGCTGCTTCAACGGCGTTATGTAGCCCCGCTACTGTCTGTAGCTTTATCTACTGTAACATATTGGTTAGTTTTGGGATCATAATACACCAGACCGAGCGAAGCGACACCAACTTGCGTCAACTGCGCCATGGATCATGCGGCCAGCTACGGGGGCTGCCCACTGAGGAGGAAGCTGCAAGCGGCCATCAACAGGAGCCGCCCCCACACCAGCACAGAGAAGATCACGACGCCACCAAGATCGACGAAGGATAAGACCACCCACGGCCACCTGACCAATCATAACCACCTGACCACACACGAAGAGCATCAACACAACCACAACCACCGCTGTCAATGCCAGCCACAAGAAACTGAACTAGGGATGGTCGTGCAACTGCTCACGCAGTTGTTAACTACGCTCATCCTCACCAGGCGATAAGAATAAGCAAGGGTTTCCCTCTAAGGTCATTATGTAATGGCCAAAGCCGGGTTTTTCCCTAACGTTTATATTATGATCCCAATTTTATGTCAACGTGCCTTAATGTTGTGATTTACTTCAACATGTAGCTCGCACACGGGGTCCGATGTTTCAACCTGCCCGGTCCGTTGTACCTGCACTGTTGAAGAAGCGGAAGATTAGATTGGTCCTACCGAAGTACACGATAAGCATGAGATTACTTTTCACCATTTGCCACGATGACGTTATTTGTGCTGATCATAACTTTACATACATAAATCTGTAGTGGGTTGTCTCCATGGGTTTGTATGAAATCACATCACGCAAACACAACAGATTTTGAGGGCGTTTTCCCAATCTAAAATGTTAGGATCTGTCTTAAAATCTGCAGTTTGTATTACAACAATACATGACCGAACGACGGGGTAGGAAACGTGGCAGCAAAAGGTTTCAAAATGTTGCACTTGTTGGAGAGAGTGATGAGACGATCTACGAGAGAAGTAAAGGAATTTCGTTACAAAACTTAGCTCAGACTATTGCTCAAATACGGTAGTGGAGTATGGAACCCACATTTTAAGTATCAAACACAGGAGTTGGAGAGAGTGCTAAAAATAGGTGCTAGGTTTGTTTCTGGTAATTATCGCAGAATGCAATCAGTAAAAGATATGATAAAAGAGCTGGAATGGGATTCATTGCAAGACAGGAGGAGGGTGAAGAGGGTCATGGGAGTTTACAAGGCGTATACTGGTGATGAGGCATGGAAAGATATTGGTGTAGGTATGAAAAGTAGTGAATGGAAGGGAAAAGATGACCATGACCACAAGCTGGAACTGGATTTCAGGCACAAGGGTGGGGGAAGATTCTCTCTTTTAGGTAAGGGTGTCAGGGATTGGAATAAGTTATCAAGGTAAATGATGAATAATTTAGCAAAAACGTTGAAAGACTTTAAAGTTAAAGTTTGCAGAGGCAAAATGTAGGTGGGTGCTTGAAAAGGGGAAATTGCCACCGGAGCGTGTGCTCCATTGCAATTAAAATAAATTAAATTAAATTAAATGAATAACATTTTCTTAACCTTAAAAGATACCCACCAAAAATATTTATTTCAATCGCAACCACAGGTTGAAAATTCCACAAAAATAAAAAAAATAAACTTTAATAAGCTTAAAAATTCGCGTACAGAATGAGGGTATTACAAAATATTCTTGGAGTGAATATGTTTTTCAAGAAACAATTTTCAGAGGAATTGATTGTTGAAAACCAGGAGTGTAAATATATTGGCATAACTTTTGATAGTAAACATAATTGCGCCAGTCACATTGGCTAAAGGTCGGGCCACACTAGACCGCACCGACAGCGCACCGCGTCCGAGCCAACACTCGGCCGTGTGTCGGCTCGCCCCCCTCGCGTCCACACTGGTCCGTAGCACGGCCGTGTGACGACGGACGGGTTCCTTCGCGGCCTCCAGTCTCCTTTAACGTATACACTTGGTTGTTTCACGAAATCAATCTTAAAAATTACCCTAAGAGTGATTTGGGGATCGTAGTTGAGGCTACCACACGTAAATTATTATAGATTACTATACTTAATAATCTACGAACGTATTAAAGTATATCAATTTTTTTTTTATTTATTTTTTTTTTATTTTTTTTTTTTTTTTTTTTTTTGCCTGACTCCTGTTATAACCTCACTGTTTGATCTCTAATGCACAAAAATAGTATCCCAAAAAAGAAAAAGATTATTATACATTTTAATTTAAATACATAATGCAAAGATTTTGTAAAATAATAATAGTTTCATTTGATCTAAAAATTCAAGTCACAGAGTTTCTTATCCGCCGTGCAGTACACCTCTATTGTTCTCACTTAATTTGTAAAGGAGACCTAAAGATTAACGAGAAATTCGAACAACGGAGCGTCCTAACATCTTAGCATTTACAAATCAAAGCTTTGCCAGAGGTCAGTTTTAAGACCCATAAAAATTACAGCTGAGACAGGGATTTGAACCAGGGAATTTCAGTTCCCCAATCGTACGTCGTAACGTCAGAAGACAAATCTGGATATAAAAAAATTATTATTCAAATATAATAAAATAAACGAACTTTTATTCTATATAATTTATTTTACCATCCCAAAACACAAATGTACTTTTATTTGATTGAATACATATTTTTCAGTACTTCTAGATTCAGATGCTTGTGGCAAGTGATTTGGGTACGGAAGGTCCCCGGTTCAAAATCCGGATCTCGGATGCAATTTTTACAGGCCTTAAAATCGGCTTTCACCACTGGCAAAGATTTGATTTGCTAATGCGAACATGCAAGGGCTCTACCTACATTTTACGAATATCTGATGAACCTGAAGTGAGGCTGGAAAAAAAAGGACACACTTCTAAAGCAATCAGTAACGTTAAAACAATTTTTAGTCGTAAAGGACCGGAAATTTCCGAACTCTTTCTATACAGTTCTCCATATCGACCAGCCCGACAGCAGACCGACACCGGGCCGCACCGTCAAAATATAAACCAAATTTATCGGGGCCAACACACGGCCGTGTGTCGGCCGACGCGCGGTGTCGTTTGAACTCACTTCAATCGAGTGAGCGACAACAATAAGAAAAGTGACGGTGCGGTGCGGCTCGGGTGCGGTGCGGTCTAGTGTGACCCGACCTTAAATCGTAGAAAAAGGTTTCAAAAGTCATCATTTATTGGAGATGGTGGTAATGACCAGATAAGTGAAGCTTGAATATAGTGATGTAGTATGGGTACCACATTTATGGTATCACATACAGTAGTTGGACGGCGTGCAAAGGTTGTTAGGTAGATGTATTTGTTGAAATTACTGCAAAACATAATGCGATAAAGGTGCCGGATTTCGAGTAATTAAATTACAGGAGGAGGGTGAAGAGTGCTGGATTTACAATGAATATATTGGTGATGAGCCTTGAAAGAGTATTGGTAGAAGAATTAGTAGTGCATGGAAGGGAAAGGAAGACCATGACTACAAACTGGGACTCGATTTCAGCCATAAGGAAGAGTGAAAAAATTTCTTCCGAAAAAAAAATTAAAATTTGTAAATGGCTAAAGTTGGTGGGTGAGGAAATCACACTCATAGAATTTAAGATAAAAAGTAATAAATGGAAAAAAAAAATAGATGTGTTGTAAAATTGCCAACGGAGCATAAGCAATATCATTGGATCCTCTCTAGAACCGTAAATTACATGAGAGTTCAATGCAGAAGGCATTAGAATTAACACGTCGTAAATAAATTAAACAATATGGTACGGCCACCTTACAAAGAAAAACCGGTATATAAGAAAAATTATTCCGTTTCGCGAATTGTCAAGTGAGAGGATTCAATACGTGACCGACGTAAGAGATAATGGCAATCGTCCAAAGTTATCAGACTGCGGTAATCGGAGGGTCACGCGACGTCATCGTGGTGTTTTGCAAGAGGAAGCGCCTGTCCATATCATGTCATAACGACGCCAATCGCTTCGCAGAAACCAGTGACGATACTTTCTAACAAAACAGTATCATTTCCATTACTTTTATACTTCTAATCGTTATTGATAGTGACTTATGTCTCGTTTCGAGTCATCTGCATGTTTATGAGGTTTACATCGTTTTACTTTGCTACTCCAGAGATGTTATGAATGAATTTCGTCCTCTATGGCAAAGCGATCTTGTTTTGTTTAGGCAACAGGTTTATCCTTGCGCACATTTACACATGTAATGAACTTAGTATTGCAAATTGAAAACAAAAATTTTTTTTCAGCTTAGTGAAAAAAAAACATGAAATAAAAACCTAGCACCCTGGTTTTTTTCTATTTTTTTCTTTTCAGAAAACAATAAATTTGATAAATCATAGTTTTATTTACGGAACTTACATTTTACATGTGTGTTTTAAATCTTACTGAACTCATAAAATGTCTTACATAATGATTCATAAATGTACCTATATAGGTAACATAATTTTATTCATCCTCTATGTCAGTACCACGTTCACTAGTATCAGCACTACCAACACTAGTTCGGAATTTTCTGTTTCCTTCGACTCCTCTAGATCCATAACTTCAGAAATAGTTACATTTTATTTTATTGGTTGTTCTTGTATTGTACGCAAAAGATTTTGAGATTCCAATTTTAAATTGTGAGCAAAGTACACACTGTGCTTAAAGCTGCCTGATAATTCCGTATTACGGTCTTTTAAGTTTGAATTTAAATCTATTATCATACAAAATAGGAGCTTTATTTCTTTTCAATTGTTGGTTTACGCCAACGGTTGCAAGGAAACGATTCGTAATTTCTGACAATTTAATGACTCAGTATCACTATACGCTGAGAGTTAACAAGTATATTAATATAAGTAAAGCACAATAAGTATAAAAAGAGGAAAAAAGCCGTAGATAAATTAAAAATTCATAATTTTTTGAAAAGATCCGTAGGTTTACAGATAAATTCGTAGGGTTGGCTGTACTAGTTCAAATAGCGAGTATCAATCCAAAAAACGGGGAACGGGGATTCCTTCTCGCGCAACCAAGCCTCTTTGGGAAGTCCCCACTCGTAAAAGAAAACTGCAATGTTGCCAATATTTTTTTAATTTTCTTTTCTACTGAACCAGAAAAATATAGTAGATTTAAAAATTAAGATAAGTACTTAGTATAAACTCTAAAATAATCATATTAAACGATAAATGCCTTTAGTAGTTATGAAAAAAAACGTGTCCCAGAAAAAAAGTGTTTTCTTCACAGTTTTTTTTCATTTTTTTTTTCAACTTAGAAACAGTTTTTTTTTTTTTTACAAAACTAGATACACTCCGTAGCTCTCATCTCCGATAAATTTTTTGGGGGTTCCAAAATATTAATGGATTCCCTAATTTTACTTAGCTAAAAGGGGATTTTTAGGACTAAAATTGGAGAATCTGTTTAATTTAACAAAGATGGGAGCTTACATTGAGTCAGATGTGGAAATGTGCTTTTCTGGGTAAAGTCCATAAAGGTTGAAACTCATTGATACCATCTGTTGGGTTACATACACTATCTGCTGATGTACAAAACAATCGATCAAATCTTATCCAAAAGTTAAGAAGTATATATTAACAGCTCATTGTAGAATATCCTGCAGGCTTTGACGAAAATCCCTGGTGGGAACTGAAAAGTTGGCAAAACAATGGTCGCAGCATAAAACCCGGAAGGTATAGGTCACAGTTCACTCTAATGACCAAACTTTGGCCACTTGAAGTCTATCTGGTGTCCATAAACAATGTTTTCCACTCTACTGGAAGTAATCTGTACTGTAATGAATTAAAAAGTGCAGTGCCATTGGGCACTGAGTGGTCCCACGGTATGTGTGAATATTGCCGATGCGTCGTGTCAACGAACAGAAACGTGACGGAACTAAAGCGTCCAGATTTACACGCACCTTGGGGGGTGCTGACAACGTCCGACTCAACGTGGACATTAAGCGGATTTATAACCCCCATAAATAACTGAGACCCGCTTTCTATTTTCGCACGTTTCGGAAAGTTCCCGCCGAAAACTGGCGCAGACTAGCAAAAATAAACCTTAGTGACGTTTCCTAGTAAATGAGTGCTTTATGAGAGTAGGGGAAGACGATCCAGCCAATAGAGAAGCCGCCTCAATTTATTGCCGTGTTGGTGTTTTTTCTTGTCTGTTCTGGGGCCAATGTGACGCTGTTCCTTTGGCGCGGATTGCGGTGATTCGCCAAGAGCCGGACCCGACATCGCATTACGACAAGTACAGAGTCTTGCTCGGAGGAGAAGGACGGACGACGAGAGATTCTGGGGCAGATCTTCATCTAGTACGGCCGAAGTGATTTTCGCGGAGTACGAGTCGGCAGCTGGGGACGCTGCCACCACGCTGTGCCGGTCGAGATAGCTGGACGACCTCATGTGGCGCTGGTCTTACCTGGTCGCTGACCTGGGCTGTGAACAATGGTAAAAGCTACGGCCCGGACGGAAGCTCATGCAATTGTTCCACCCATTAATGACCCTGAGATTTTGCAATGACCCTGAGATTATGCTCTAACTGTTTGACATTCAATGATATGTAATTGTTAACCTCAGAATAAAAACAAACTTCGTGTTTGCCTAATTTCACAATAATAAATTGTACACCCAATTTTCAATTTTCCTATTCATTATAATAATATTTCATGTGATTAGCTGAAGATTAAGTATGATTTTTGATATTCCAAATTGATAATTTTGTTAATGATAAAACAGTGTGACCCAAATATAAACGTCCGCGAGGTAGACGTTACAGTACTGTAGAAAAGGGACTCTGGTCTGTTATTCAACGCTTTCGCACAGCGTGGACTCCACATGGCAGCCTCATCTCAGCTGGCTGGTTTTACACCTTGTGACTTCAGAAAGACTACTGAGAGCCTTTAAAGTCACTAACTTATCATAACGGCCCTGGTATCAATCACTGATTGTTACACTCAGTTCTTGTACGTCATCTCTGAATTCATACACTGCTGTGATGATCGTGCAAGTACCTCGTCTACACCTCCAGAAACCCTTTCTTGTTATGGGGAATCGGCGCCCTTGCTGATATCTAGGCAAAGGATGGGGCAGATATATTCCCTGCCTTGGTCATTTGTTGATTATTTTCAGTAACACAGGATCTGGACGCAACATTCTGTGACCATGCGACATGTCTCGCTGAATGCCACATCCACCAATCTGGGTAGGCTGCAGAATAACACACGTGTTCAGTGGGTTACTACTCACCCCCGACGCAGCCCGCTACGAAGTCGAGAGCCATGGCGCGGGGTCCAGATCACCACGGCGTCTCCTCGGAGTACCGCATGGCTGCTGAGAAGCGCGGCCTCGCCAGGCTGGGGTCGGGCGCACGTCGTCCGGGCTGTCCCACCCTGCAACAGGTGTTCCACACAGTCACTCTAGGTGGCTTCCCACGGCGCGTGGATTTGCCGGCCGGGACGGCTCAGTAATCAACAACGGGCCGCGGGATGGCCTGCGCTGACAGGGATGACAGGGATGCGCGTCATCCGTAGATCAGTCGGTAAAGATCAAACGCCCGGGTAGCTGAAACAACCCTAAGCAAGGTGCTGGGGAGGTAGCGAGGGCTAAGCAGTGGCGCGTGCTGATCCGTATAGTTCGGATACATGACGCGGCCTATAAAACCACGCGTCATGGGCTGGCTTAAGGATATCATCAAGGGGATCATTCCTTTGCTGACTGAAAGACAAGGCTGCGTGAGCTTATTTTGGATGTTTATTTGCAGAGTTGAGAGGCATTTCTAGTGTATTTAGCTCATGGAGCAATGTTTGAAGATGTCGTTAGGGGGCGTCCATAAATTATGTGAGGTGAAATAGGGGGGGGGGGGCGGGGGTCAGGTGAAATCTCACCAAATCTCACCAAGGGGAAAGGGGGGGGGGGGTCAGCGGAAATCTCACGTGAGGTTTTTAAAAGTTTTGGAAGTGGTGAGACCTAAAAAATGGTCTCAGAAAGTTGCGAGGGACCAGATCTCACCAGAAAGGGGGGGGGGGGGGGAGGGTCCAGAATACCGGAAAAACACCTCACCTAATTTATTAATGCCCCCTTAGGGAAATTTCTTGCACCATAGCTGGAGAACCGCACCTTGTAGCCACGTCAGTCGAGAAATTTGCGAAAATGTATACAGGGTGATTCTGTGATGTTACAAACTATCAAGAATGGCTAAATGAATCAATTTGAGGTAAGGGTCCCTGATCCGGAAACGACCAAGCAAAAAACTACTCAAGTTCTGCCTAAGCATCGAGCAGCGCTCAAAGTAAGCGCTCCAATTTCCGAACCCTGTACATGACCTACAGAATTTCTGCTGAATACTCCCCAATACCCGTAGATAATTTTACTTGTTGATGAACTAGTAACGGCGCATGTAACTTGATGTCAGAGATACCGAAAATCCTAAGTCTACGGCATAATAATTAATTCCGTTTACCTGCACAGGTTTTACAAGCCAATACATTTACAACAGTTGTTCAAAATGGCGTCCCTCAGCGTCAATGGTGGCATAGCATCGTCGCACAAAGTTCTGTCGTACACGTCCTATTATCCCCGGTATCATTTGATCGGTATCGCAGGCAGCGAAAATTCTTGCCAGGAGATCCTCGTCCTCGTCGTACACGAGACTTTGCACATGGCCCCACAAGAAGAAATCAAGCGGGTGAGACCAGGTGAACGGGCTGGCCACGGAACAGGACCTCCACTGTAGCTGACCTCGGTGGCGTAGGGGCTCGAGTACTAGCTCCACGTGCCGAGGGTCGGCGGTTCGAGTCCGGCCGAGGGTATGGGTGTTTAAGTGTTGTATGTCAGTGTGCTTGTCGTGTCCGTCCTGTGGTGTCTAGAATTACTTGAAAGGTAATATATACAATGGAGAAACTGTAGACACTGGATGAACTCAACTCATACTTGAGCTTGCTGTATGGCCTAAGAGAAGCCAAATGCCATTAAAAAATTACAAAAAATAACCTCCACTGCCTATCCGTTATTCAGGAAATATCTGATCCAGGTATTCCACGAACCCTAAGTCCAAAGCGAGGTGGGGCTCCATCAAGTTTGAACCACAACCGTTGACGAATTACATGTGGGATATGTTCCAGGAACCCTCGTTCGGATTGCCTACCCTACATTCTTAGCAGCAACGTAACATGCATTCCACTGTCCGAGGTATCAGAACAATTTTCGCTTTTATCTTTCGACTCGGTCGTTTCTCGACCAAGGTCCATTTCCTCAAAAAATATTTTTTTTTTTTTTACTTATGACTTTACGCCTCGTCAACGGCTAAGGTTATTAGAAGCAGGATGGGAGTGGGGATAAGGAAGGGAAAGGAATTCGGCCATGGCCATTTTGAAGAAAGCATCCCGGCATTCGCCTGGAGTGTCTTGGGGAAACCATGGAAAACCCAAATCTGGATGCCCGGACGGGGATTCGAACCCGCGTCCTCCCCAATACGAGGCCAGAACGTTAACCGTTCACCCACCACGCTCGGTTTTTGCAACCGAGGTACAGCAATTTCTCAACAAGTGCAACAGCAGTCACATTGGAAGCGACCGATTTTACTGCGCAGTTATGTAGCCAGAGGCCAACTTATACAACAGGTCTTTATCTCCGCTAACGTTCTAATGAACTTGCTGAGTCTATAGACGAACGTCAAAATCCAAAGACCGACAGTCTTCAAGGAAAGTACTCCTGTGTAAGTTTTCCGGAATACCCACTAGGATTTGGGACTTTTAACCCACTCTGAAGTAATAGGGACAGTCACACAAAGAAGTAGTCTTCTTTTTTTTTCCCCTTCTGGTCTCCATCTGTCCCTTATGTCCACAACCACCTTGGCTATCTTGTCGTTGATGCTCGGAATAGCGCAGTAGTCCAGTTTCTGATATTTCTTTTACCCGTTAAGTTCGTATCCTACCAGCGCTTCTTTTTCCTGATATTTTCCTCTATATAAGAGACTGTAGCAGTTAGTCTTCTTTTTTTTCACTAACTTTTCTTAACATTAGGGATCGGCTGCCTTTGATGAATTTTACTCATCATTGGCATTGTCAAATTTGGAGCTTTGATCGTACGGCCGACGCCAAGCATTTATACCTACTGCCAGGTCGTGCTACGTTCTAATGGAGGAAGTGAAGTGTTTCCACTTGTCTGGGAAAAGTGTAACTGTGTTCTGTGTTTGATACATGTATTTTTCGTTTGGAAAATGCGTAGTTTGCGAGGCGGAGATTGGAGACCGTAACGAATTTCACCTTGATGGCTGTGGAAAACCTCAAAACCCTAGGAGTTGGTAGCAGCTGTTTTTCCTCATGTTGTGACCAAGTTACTGCAGCTTCCGTGTTTTGACGATATATATCCATTTTCATTTTTCGGAGCGCTTCGACATTTGTGACATTGTCTGTCCGTGGTATCCTCAACATTCTTCGACAGAGCAAAATTTCAAAGAAGTGTTCAAATAATCTAACAACCTGACACAGCATGTCTTTATTTGTATGTTTTGAGTTTTTGTATACAAAAAATGACATACTGTGTATTTGTATGATTTGTATTTTATGTATACAAAAAAGAAATGCTGTGTAGGGTTAATAGAAGTTAAGTGGTCACTGCTTCGAGGGGTAAAATAAATTCATTTGTTGTGCGTATTTACTTTTGTTTACTGGAAATGACTCTACATAATACAAGTCTGTTTAATTAGTTTTTTTAAATTAAAATGTTTTATACCTAAGGCTATTCTCATCACCTTCTAAGAGCGTATTGAGTGGAAATAACAGCGAAAAAAATTCAGCCAGGGTCTTCTGGCGGAACAACCGTGTCTACCTTATTTTCCTTGAATGTCTTTGAGAAGCAGTCAAAAACCGAAGTTAAGAAGGCGGGACTGGGGATCGAATAAACGCTCCCCACAATGCCTGCAGATCTACCATGATAAAGTTGACAGCCAAATTGTCAGTTAGGTAGATGTTACAATTAAGTACGGCCTGGTTCTACCAATATTAGTGTCCTGCAGTGTCACCGCTTCTGCTAGATCTTCGTGTCATCCACTAGCGTTTGTCGCTGGCAATTTCGTAAATAAAAGTCCATTGCATACGTTGCAAAACATACTAACTGAGTCCTGAACACTGGAATGGAGAGGAGGGTGAAGAGACGGGTAGTGAATGACGGAGATTTCATTAAAATTCGCCGTTTCTCTTACTGAGTGTCCCATTGGGTGAGTCATTAATACTCTTAAGAACAAACGCTGCTTCACTGGGACTCCGCTGACCGAGACGACGCATTGTTCATCCCTGCCTGAGACCATTCGAAATGGAACAACGCTTTTAATCTATTTAAAAAAAATATTCAAATTGGTAGTATTTTTGGTACGACAGTTACACGAAGAAAGACATATTTCACTGTAATTCGATGTATTTCAGTTTGTTTATTGCACCAAAAACTCTTTTAAATATTTTCATTAGTTAATCTAATTCAGTTTGGTAAAGCCCGTTAACTAATTTCAGTTATTAGGTTGTTGTGTAATAAATTAACAATATTTGTATTCTCGATTTTCGAAAGATTTTTATCACTCGTTTGTGGATATTCCAGTGGAACCACCTGCATGCTTAAAATGCGACACGTAGTGCCAAAGGGTAGCGAGGACTGTGAGTCCCTGCCGAAGTGCTGAAAACAATGGCATCCAGTGCATGAATCCACGGGACAGTCGGATGTCTTTCACTGTACAGCAAGGTTCAAATGAGATCTCAGAAACCTATAAATTATTCGCTACTCCAGCTGAAAATCTGACAAACCGAATATGAGCCACGTACAATCGCACGGGAAGAGTTTCTCATTTATCTATCAATAAGAGTTGTTGGGGAGAGCCAGAGAACAACCAGAAGGATTTGCAAAGAACTGGTAGTTATATTTGTATGTGATTGTTGCATGATTGAGTGAATCCTGGAAGGTTCAACGAATCCCAGTGGCATGACTGGACTGGGAAAAGAAGGGAGAGGCTTGCCGGTCCTGCACGAAAGCAAGCTGTGTGGCGAGGAGAAGAATCACTTCCTAGCGTATTTCTTTAAGTATAAAACAAAGATGATATCAGGACTCTGAGAATCGATAATTACTCCAGCTTAAAATCTGGCAAACTGAACACGAGGCACGTACGATCTAGGTGAAAGAGTCTCTCAGTTCTCGATCGATGTTTGAGTTGGTGGGGACAACCAGAAGATATTGTAATAACTGGTAGAAGTGTTTATATATTATTGTTACTTGACTGAACGAGTCCTGAGAGGAGAAGGGTAACTTTGCTTCTGTTCTGGTACAACAGTCTGTTGGTTCGGGGGTGTTGGTGATGAACACTTGCCACAACGCCGGAACTTCGCAGAAAAGAGCTTCCTACTATTAGCAGATGGTCCACTTTCAGCAGACTACGGGTGGAACCAGTTCTTTGCCTCCTGTGAACCTCCAACACCAATGGTAAAGTCACACCACTCATTCACACGTAGAATAGTCAACAAGAACAGTTAATTAAATTTAATTGAGTAAAAATTGCAATGGAGAGCACCCATCTTCATCCTTTCCTGCACACACCTACATTTGCGCTCTACAAGTTTCAGCTTCTAATTCTTTCAGTTTTTGGTAAATTATTCATCATTTATCTTGGTAACTTACTTCAATCTCTGACATCCTTACCTAAATAAGTGAATCTTCCTACACCCTTGTGCCTAAAATCGAGTACCAGCTTATGGTCATGGTCATCTTTTCCCTTCCCTGCATTACTTTTCATTCTTACACCTATATCTGTCAATGCCTCATCACCAATATACGCCTTGTACAGTCCCATGATAGCTCTTTTATCATATATGTTACTGACTGAATTCTGTGATAATTTCCTTAAACAAATCTAGCAGTCCTTTTTTGCACCCTCTCCAACTCCTGTATTTGACACTCAAAATGTGGGTCCCATACTAAACTACCATATTCACGCAATATCCGTACCATACACGCCAAGTGAATTCATGCACTTCCATTCATTCAAACACTTCGTATTTATTTCAAGTTCATGATATTTTGTTGTAATAAATCGTTCGCGTCATTAAATTAAATTCAACATAAATTTTTTAAATAAAATTGTTAATATTTTGAACAATATCGTTGTTACTTGTATTACAAATCATTTGATCCGAATTGTTTATTTATCCTAATTATCGTTTAAATTTTCCAATATCTCTGTAAGAATTGTCATGCATAGTAATAACAGGCCTTATCAAATTAATTAATCTGGTTCCACATAGTAGGACACTACCAGTTAACACATTTTCAAGATTCTTGTTCGATTTCTCTAAAAACCGCCGCATGACGAGACCAGTGCAAGTTCGTTTTTGCACGCCGATTCTCACTAGCTAGTTGACTCCTACAAACATTTGTAATACATTTTGTAATACCTACCTATTCAAATCAAGAAGTTTGTGATTTATAACCCTCGTTGTAGATGAATGACAGACATCTTATTTTTTACAAGTTTTAATAAACGAAGAAGTATTTAAAATAGACGACTCGTCATTTTCGTAGTTAATTGAACTTTTTCACCCTTAATTACTTTAAGATAAACATCAAGATTAAAGCATTGGTAGAAGCATAAACCACTTGGCGACAGTCATTCTACTGAAGACCCCTGGTTGAATCACAGGTGACAGTTTGTGAGTTAACGGGGCAGGTCCAGCATATGTTGCAGTGTCATTACATGTTACTTACATCGCAGGTAAGAGATATATTCACCTTTCCTCTGACTTTTCACATTATAGCGGCCACGACTGGACTATCACGTGGGCTCGACGTGCTCTGCCACAGTCAAGGAGAATGTCCGTTTCTGACATCATTTAACTCACTTATTACGGCATTTCGTGAGTGTCATTTAAATGCTGGTGGTACTATCGTTTCAAACTTGTATGGCTTCTGTATTTAGGCTTGAATTTTTGATCAGCATATGCCGCTATTCTATTTTGTTTATCTTCATACTCTACGTTAATCTCTCGATTGAAACCAGAACGCGAGCTGTAATTTCAAGGAGGCGGAAGTTGCACTACTTGTAGTTTCCAGACGTGGCCAAAGCGAGCCAAAACGGAAAAAAAATTAGAATGCAGTTCTCTGACTGCAGAAGAAATTGACGTTTAAGATTACAGTAAATGAAGGACTAAGTATTACATTCGTTGTTTACATTAAAGAAAAGCTTTCACTTCTTGGTAATGGCTCTATCGTTATTGGGTCTGCATTCTGCACAGTTAATGTTGTGAGATTTCTTACGAATTCCCGATTTTAAATTGCAACACTCGAGAAAGTTTTTCACTCATATGCAAGTCACAAATTAAGAAACTTCTTTTAGATGCCCGTGCTTTCCGCCAATGTATGGGATACGGTTGCATTCAGAACGAGCTCTTACATCCACTGATGCCAATTTGATCGATGTTTCCCCACTTTTTTTGTTTTATTAGACAACGTTCCATTTTTTATTTTAAAAAAATTGTATTTGGTTACGAGACTACATAGGCAGAACTACGTCATTATGTAGTTTGCAACTATTTATGAGAGCACTTACTGTATTCTAGAATCTTCATAGTATAGACGACACAAGACAAACACAACACTTATTAAAACCACCCACGCCCTAGCCGGATTCGAACCTGTGACCCCTGCAACACGAGGCTAGCATGCTATCTTTTACGTAGTCGGGGTTGGCAGGAAACGTTCTATAACCGTATAAAAATTAACCAATGAACATCAGCAAAGTAGTGTTAAATATTTATTGATCCTCAAATCAAAGCTACGGATTGTATACTATCTACTGACACATTAGAAGAGCGAAAAGTACCTTCAGACTGGAAAATCGCGCAAGTAACTCCGATTTTCAAGAAAGGTGATCGAAGTGATCCTGGAAACTATCGTCCAATATCTATAACATCTGTTTGTAGTAGAGTTACGGAGCATATTATATGCTCGAACATTATGAAATTTCTAGACGATAATAATTTGCTTACAACAAATCAACACGGATTTCGGAAGAAAAGATCGTGTGAAACACAGCTGGCCCTATTTACACACGACGTAATGAAAGTTATTGATGCAGGTTCACAAGTAGATGCCAGTTTTTTAGATTTTCAGAAAGCCTTTGACTCTGTGCCACACAACCGCCTTTTAGCGAAGCTACGAGCGTACGGTATATCGGATCAGCTTTGTGAATGGATAAAGGATTTTCTAACTGGTCGGTCGCAGTATGTCGTCGTTGAAGGAGAAAGTTCTTCTAGTCTAGATGTTACATCGGGGGTACCTCAAGGAAGTGTAATAGGACCACTTCTTTTTTTAATTTTTACAAACGATCTCGGAGACAAAGTGAAAAGCCTTTTTAGATTGTTTGCTGATGATGCGGTTATTTATAGGGAAGTAAGAACTTTGGCCGATTGCTTAGAAATTCAGCGCGATCTGGATATTATTTTGGCATGGTGCGCTGAGTGGCAACTTACGCTAAATTGTAAAAAGTGCAAGACAATGAGCATAACTAACAAAAAGAATCCAATTGTTCAGAAATACGAGTTAAACAATTCAGTTATTGATATGGTCGATTCTATGAAATATTTGGGAGTAACAGTACAAAGGAACATGAAATGAGACTTACACATTAATTCGTTGGTAGGTAGAGCTAATTCTAGGCTGCGATTCATAGGTCGAATATTGAAAAATTGTAATGAACAAACAAAGGAGATAGCGTACAAATCTCTTGTGCGTCCACATTTGGACTATTGTTGTGCCATTTGGGATCCGTTTCGTAAGGGGTTGATCGAAAGTATAGAGAAAGTACAGAGAAGAGCCGCTCGATTCGTGACCGCTTTCTACAGTCCTTATGAAAGCGTCACAGAACTGATTAGTAGACTAGGCTGGGAGTCTCTGGTAGATAGACGACGCACGTTTCGTTTAAACTTATTGGTAAACATGCGTACTCCCACTTTCACTCACGAGTGTAGTGAAATACTTCGTCCACCAACCTATTTGAGCCGGAATGACAGGATAGATAAGATTAGAGAAATAAGGTGCCGCAATGATTCTTATATGAATTCTTTTTTCCCTCGTACCATTAGGGATTGGAATGCACAACAAAGAGATTAGCTTTGGTGCTGAGCACCCACTGCCACCCACAATTTTGTGAATTGCAGAGTATATATGCAGACGTAGATGGTTTGAGAAGATCAGATGACTCACCCGTTCATAATGTTAACTGGAGAAAACTGGAAACAAGAAATAACCTAAACCATGCCGCTATGAGTACGCGATAGTGCTTAAGTCCTTCACCTTACATTTCGTAAGTATCTCCGGAATGCTGGTAAACAACTCTTTGCAATCATATAAATTTTATGCATTTAGACTTGAATTATTACAAGTGTAGGTGGACTCTGTAATGACTTTTGCTGCTTTTCAACTTAATTCCCATAAAATGTTACTATCGTCACTTGACAGTAATATTTTCTACATTAAATTAATAGATCTTGAAAATATCTGCCTACTGATAACACAAAGAGTTGTGGCGTCTGAAGTTATAATGTACTTAAGCTTCTGGAGACGGCGAAACGAAATCAAAATAGCGACTATTAATCAAAAAAATTAAAGATAGTTGATATTATTTGCATGAATAGTAAAAGAATCTCTCCAAGTTTTCTCTTTTCATTAAGAATTAGTTGACAAGAATAAATTTGCCTCTATTTTTGGTGTCGTGTTTGTACCTTGAGTTTGGTTTTTGATTTTCTTTTTCACAATATTGCTGGATTTTATTTTTCAGTGTCTGCAAACTGGATTGATTTCATTCAGTGCGTCACTGGCCTGACCTTAGACATGCGCGTATGATGATGGTGTGACTGATACCGCAAACTGACCTTGAAGATCTTGCTCAAGTTCACAATTTATGTTCGAGATAACGGTGGCAGCATTTATCATGTCAAAATAAGAATACGAGTAGCTTGTTTCGAGAACAGTTTAAAACCGCGTAAAGAAGGAATTCAGAGGCTACAGACCCTATCCTTACAGCACTGAAAATCAAACACACGTGCAAGTTCTCCCAGAACGTAGACCTAATTTGAGATTGCTATATCTCTACCAGGACGGAACACTCACGATTGAAAGGGTGTGGCACTGAATTTAATGAGAGACATTTCCAGATACAGCTCCCCGTGTACATAACCCTATCTACCTGTATGATGATATAAATCAGTATCAGAATCGATTCTTTTCTATCTCACTAGCTGCTGCCCACTACTTCCTTCGAGTTTGTCAAGAATTTTGAAAATGAAAATGCCCTCGGTCGGCCACTTTCAACCACCATATCTCCCACACCCCCACAACTACTGACAGGCAACCACTATAGTCCATGATAGGATACTCGAGGCTACTACCACACACAAACACCAGTGGTATGCGCTAGGTAGTTGTGGCTGCAAAGTGAAGTGTGTATCTTTCATGTAAAAAATAGGAAAGCTCAGCGTAAGTTAAAAGAAATGTGGTCAGGTATCGAGCTGCAGACCTGTAACATCTCAAAATATCTGGGAGTGACACTCGACAGAATCCTCACATCTAAGAAGCACTGCATGAATTGCAAAATGAAGATTTCTACAATACATAACATACTGCGCAAACTAGTGGGGCAGTAAACTAAACGTACATCAGCAATGGCCATTTGTTACTACTCTGTTGCAGAATACGTCATCTCACAGCAAACAGGTGGATGTAGTACTCAATAACACATGTAGGCTAGTGACAGGCTGCCTAAAGTCTACTCCAGTTGATAGGCTTTACCAGCTTTCGGGGATTCCAACCACCCAGTATCCGGAGAGAAGTGGCTGCAAAGAAGTAGGGGACAAAAGTAGAACGGGAAAGCGCTCATCCACTGCACGGCAATAAACCACCAGCACAGAGACTCAAGTCCAGGAAAAGCTTCCTGAGAGCATCACGGGAACTAATTGGATCACCCGAAAAGGGAAAAGTACAGTTGTGGAAAATGAGGGTACCGAACATCTCGGGACCACTGACAGTTGCAGAGCGCTTGCCACCTGGCCATGAAGAAGACTGGAACGTCTGGCAGTCCTTAAATCGATTACGAACAGGAGTGGGCAGGACCAAGGAAACTCTAGTGAAATGGGGCTATACTGATGCTACCAGTATTAAGTGCACATGTAATGAGGACCAAATCATTAACCATATGCTCGAGTGCCCTATGTGCTCATCATGCTACAACAAAGATGACCTGTTTCGAGCAACACCTAAGGCACTTGAAGTTGCGGAGCACCGAGTGAAATGTGTTTAAAGTTGTTAATTTGCACAATGTTTTAACTGTGTATTTGATATTTGTGACTCGGCAATAATAATCTGTTTTTATAAACATGTATAAGATTTTTTTCCAAGAGCCATTTCGCGCATATCCCTTCTGATGCATAAACGATTACATATTAGGACCCTCCGAAAACCCACTTTCAGTGAAACGCGGAGTAATACAGTAATAACAGTAATAGTTTACGAAGACTGTGTTTCAAATAACTCAGTGATCTGCGACTTTTCTTACCTAGATGCATCAACGATTCCAGCTATATAAATTACGATTGTAGATAATAATATAACGACCTGTTTGTGCCACATCAGATTCATTTCATATTGACACACACTTTGTAAAATACTGTCCGTCTCTGTATTTATTTTTCATAACTGCACTTGGGAAATGTATACACATTATAATCACGGTTTACCTTTCCTGGTTACTTATCAGCTAACGGAAGTACATGGAGATAAGCGGCAGCGTACTATCGAAGTGGATGTAAATATACGTGGTTGGTTTGTTGATGATCTGAGGAACATGAACGACAGTTTACTGCCATTCCTAAAGGTAACTTACTGTGAACGTAACATTTTGTATATTAACCACCCGATTCACATCGAGTTCCATCGTTTGAAATGTCTACATACATAGATTGTTATATGATTACCTGAAGTCCATTAACACGAGGAATTACAATACTTTAATCTCATCTTTCTGCTGATAATGCAAATATTTGTGCCCACCTTCTCGATTATTTGATTTAAATATTTATTTCGTAAATACGTCCCATTTCGCATCCTGGAGAATGTTTTCATTTACATGTTGCATAAAAACCTTTATTCGTGAATACTAAATACTGCCAGAATTATTCTGCTTGGAAAAAACATTTAAAACAGTCATTTTAGTGCTACCATAGGAAGAAATCCATTTTATGGCTACACTACCAGTTCTTTTTAGTTATTTTTTTTTTTTACATTTTGACTCATCTTCTCATTTTAAACGGCAGTACATATTGATATTCTAGCACATCAGAGTTTCCTTAACGTATTCCTTGCGGGATAGTATAACCTTTTTTTTTACATATCTAATTATTATCTTTGAAGTTAGCATACTAGAGAAAACATAGATTAGCTTGGTAGCAACGTATGAGTCTCAGACCTACTACCTCGATAATTAGATGCTAATTGGACGAGAAAATGAACGATTACCACCTCTATTCTCGTGTTAATAACATTCCAAACGTCAAAACAACGCTATTTGTGTTTTGAGACCTTATTTATCCTAAATGTTTTATTAAAGTTTTTTTTGACTGTAAAACCACGGATTTTGTTCCGAAATGTTTTGTTTCACCCACATATTAAGAAACGTCATTTTCGCGCATTAATAATACACACAGCTAACTGTCCCTGAAAGACATCTTTCGTACCACTTCCGACCCAACCAAACATTGTCTATATGTGACTGTATACTTTCTAGGCAACTAAAAAAGAAAATATTAACCCAGGATTTCTTCGTAACAGAAGTTTATTTTGTTATTATAATTACGTTACTGCTTTTACAACATGAGTCAGTTCTACCAATTTAAGCAATTTTTTATAGAATAAATTTTCTAATTTTCATGCAGAATATGGAGTTACTTTTAGATCTTGTCTACGTTCATGAAAAGCCAGTATTTAAGGGGGGGGGGGGGATGTTTGCTTGTACCATTTTACACGCGCAGTCATTTACATAACTGTAGTAATAATTCCACTTCTTTACCCAAATTCTATCATTACTGTACGTCAGAAAGTATATGAAATAACTGTCAAAGTGACCTTTTGTCACAATAGTTTGTTTTTTTTCGCTACCGACATGGTTTCTGAAAAGTCGTTCTAGGTGTTCAAGGTACGTTAAAATCCAAATTAAAATTTGGTACAATAAGTAAAATAAATTTTTTCCCCCTTATTCGGCCAACAATAAACACGTGGAATCACAGCTGTATGATAAGTGTGTGTGTGTGTGTGTGTGTTTTTGTGAAATGTTTAGTTTATGAGGCGGTGATTGGGTACTGTCTGCTAGCATTCGCCTGGATGATTTCGAAAACCGCCTAAAAACGCAATCCGAACGGTTGGTACCCGTTGTCCAGTGTGCGACGCCTCATTGAATCACACTGACCTGTTAAAAAAAAAAAAAAATTCTTCTGATATTTTTCACACAGTCTCCTTGCTTTATGGTAGGTCTGGCGCTGATGAATTCATTGTGAAATTAATTGCTTCTACGGTTGATATTTTAAAACATCGAGTAATTGGTTTATTTTCGACACATTCTTGGCCACAATTGAATGTTTTAATTTAATTCCTTACACTGCTGCCAACTTTACCTCATCAAATAACTGAAGCGTTTATGCTTCACTCGCACGTGTTAAATAATCGGATAGTACGGGCTTCTGAGACTGGTTGGTTAGTCCTTGCTGCCACGTATCATCCATACCTACCAACTTCTGCATTTGCTTTTTTTGCAAGGCACTATGTCAAATTATTGGTTAAACTGAAAGAACCGTAGTAATTTGGACAAACACTAATATTTGTAGCAATCGTAATAAAACCGTTCATCAGTTGTCCACCGTTGTTCAATGTGGCAATTAGTTT
This sequence comes from Vandiemenella viatica, assembly GCA_031002005.1. NCBI lineage: Eukaryota > Metazoa > Arthropoda > Insecta > Orthoptera > Morabidae > Vandiemenella > Vandiemenella viatica. The sequence goes on along the minus strand of CM061919.1, from coordinate 229,732,792 downwards.
CCTGTTCTTCTTTCCAGTTTTAACTTCGTGACGTTATTAACTTCCTCGTTGTGACGTCGTATATTTGTGAATCTATTTAGCTGTCATGTTTGCTATGAATATGTATCTCTTTAATTTAATTTAATTTAACTGCGATGGAGCACATGCTCCGGTGGCAATTTCCCTAAACACCCATCTTCCCCTTTTCCTGCACCCACCTACATTTGCCCTCTACAAACTATGTGTTGTTATTTTGTTAGATATGGCACTCACGTTCACTAATAAAAAATATAAGGGAAATAAATTGTACATGAAATCAGCCTACGCAATGATTTATGGGTGCCAAAATGAATGTTGGTTTCTATTCGGCCTGACTATGCGTTCAATAATAGTTACAAAACGAAAATTCTGCTTACAGTTCTTGAAAATAGTAATTATTAGAGATTGAAACTAGCACTGCAATAAAACTTGAGGTGTTTAAACCGTCGCTAATTAAACAAAATCTTTCTAGGTTCGTTCTTTATATTAAAATTCTCTCTGAACAAATTTTGGTCTACTAAATTAAATGTTAGATGTTATGTGTGTGTAACAAGTCTTTATCAATATAATAAAACATTACCCAAACTTTTGTCAACATATACATAACTCCATCGAATCAAGCTGTCTGAAATTTATGGCATACTTCTATTGCTTTTCTTTTCTAATAACAGGATTTATAAGTACTTTACCAAACCAAAGATAATCATGTTTGCACTGATCAAGTGAGATATTCCGTATCCAAAACGGAGGAAGAATCTGAGATAAACGTTTCAGATGGCAAAATAACTTTTAGTTTTCCGACAATTAGGAGACGTTTGATAAAATTATTTTAAATGAAAGGACGGGACAGGGGACAAAAAATACCACAGATCCTCTAAAATTTTTGTTTGGTGATTTAATTTTTTTGATTAACGGTCAAAGGATAGTTTTGGAGGCTGTTCCCGTCTAGATAATTCTCTTTGGAGCCTAGTTTTCATGGTGGAATCGCCTATCAGGCGACATTCGTTTTCTCGTCATCGAAGAAAAACAAAGATAGCGCGGTTCAGAGAGCAAAAGATATCTGACTAGAAAAAAAAAAAAGTAGAAACAGCGCCTTGGCGTCAACTCAATGACTTAATGCCCAAATAAATAAGTTAGCAGAACGATTTCTCAATACGTTTATCCGTTTATTGCAAATACTGGAAGACTCGCAGTGATATATATATATTCATTTTCCACCGGCAGGCTTAGCGATAATTCCTGTAAATTATTAATCTTCCAACTCAATTTTTGTGTTCGGCACTTGATTTCTCTTTATTCTTGTCTCAAACTATAAAAATGCCTTCTATGTTTATTGATATTATTCCATATAGATTATTGCCGATGAAAGAAAACCTCTCAAAAGAGTTTCTGCCATCCCTTAAAATAGAGATGTTGTTACAGCAAATCGATGCTCTATAGTTTAGGTACATTTATACGAGATTAAGGCAGTTTTGAAGAAAATAAATAAGTATAATCTTTGAAAAGTGACTGTTATTTTAGTAATAATAATAATAGAAATGGGTACAGGATTATTGATTAACAAATCTCAAAGTTTGGTTCGTCTGACAGATTTTCAGTTAACCGCGCAATCGTCTTCTGTTGTCTTATCCAATCCAGTAATCCTAATGGATAAAGTAGACAAACGGTATCAGAACCACGTTGCGTCTCTTCACAAACTATTCCAGTTGTGAAGAACGAGTCTGTTTTTCACAGAGTTCGACGCCACTTTTCGAAAGTGCAATTTGTTTTTAACCTATTACTGAATGGAATTGTTGGGAATAATATGGCGCAAATCCGATTTTCTCGCTACACCTTTTCCGTAATCTTCTCACCTTTAAAAAATTAGAAGTAACAGAACGTAAGCATACTGCCACTATCAAATTGTTTCCCTGTTCCTGTGAGAGTTAACTACAGCGTAAAACATTATAATAATAGTAATAACTCTGTTAGGTTATTCATTTATAACTTCTTAACAATATTAGCTCCTACTTACAATCCCCTTGAACACGTAACTAGTTACCCTGTTGTGTTGTTCTTGAATGTAACATGTTTATTTATTTATTTTTCCAAGTAAGCACCGAATGTGCACAACATACGCCATTAGTTGAAGTGAATGCAAAAATTATGTAAAACAGGAGATTTACAATTTATGAATTGCAATAACAGATTCCAATAGGTTCTTTGTTTGCTACAAACAAAGCAGAAGCTAGTATCACGATATCACGATAAATGTCTCAATTATAACGACATCGAAATGTAGTGTAATGTTTGCAGTAACATTTAGCAACAAAAAAAAAAAAAATTTAAATCTTTTTGTAACCAGTCGGTTCTTATCTTGTGAACGTGCCTCGCATATTGTCTGCACTAGAACATTTTCAAATAGTTTGTTTGTGAGATAATTGTGTGTTTTAGTCAATGCGTCATGAAAACAATGAATATCTGAAGACTTTTTGTAAAGATGTGGGAAGAGGAGATATTTACTTTTTCATATTATTACAGTTGCGGATATAACAGCAAATGGGAGTTTTGCTAATAGTGCAAGAAAACAATTACTGTTGACGCTACTATGTTTCTGCAAAAGGCTTCACCAGCAACGGTAGTAAAACTTTTTACTTATTCCACATATTTTACTGGAGCTCAGTGATCATAACTCTCTTTACAGTTATGAGAAAAAGGTAATAGTGCCCCATCAAACTATTGCAGTTCGAAATTTGAGGTGTTGTCAAAGATTTTCTGGAGCAAGACAAATTCAATACATTCTAACCAACCAACAAAATAGTTAATAGAATATTTGAAAACTATTAACCATTTTTATAAAACCTTAAAATTTTCGGAGGATTCTATCACTAAGCTCAAAAACTACAATAAAAGTAATTGAGCCTCATTATTAAGAACCATATTCAATAAACCATTCCAAAACGTCGTCGTTTCTGTTGATTTAACCCACCCCAGCCCAAATCTTTACACCCAAACAACAAAAATCACACAATGAATGCACGCACGTCTCTAAACCAAAGAACTATATACAAAAAAGGCAGCAGATGTTAACTTATTGCAGTTATAAACGGATTCTGCGACCACATATTCCAAAAATTTGATTTGCTCCACTCCTTAGCTCCCTGCATCATTTTCTCCTGTGAGGAGAACAAACCATCGTTCATCAATGCCCTTATTGCATACGTATAAAATGCCTTATTTCCTGAGGAGAATTAAACGCATAAACGAGAGCTTCCAGCAGCTTTCGAGTCACACGGTACTTGAGTGGTCAGCGGAGATAAACATTGGACTCGATACCGAGGCGAAGGATCCGTGACTCCAGGAAAACATCGAGTTTAGGATAATGACGGGAGTGTCTCTCAAACTTGACAATGGACCAGCACATAGAAGTATACAGTATTGTCTCCTGCGTATTTGCTAACGTCCTCTTCGTTCGTTTTGATTCAGAGAAAATTTTGAATGGTCTAACTAGAGCATGAAAAAGTTAGGTAATGCTCACATGTGCCGAACGTCGAGATACACTACGTGTATAAACTTCTTTCCAGAAGAGCGCAAGGTTTTTGACGCCTCAGAGATGCGCCATTAACGTATGGTATTTGTTTTAATACAAACTTTCTCTGAAAGAAAATCACAGGCAATGGAATCAAGAAAAAGAAATATTTTTCCTTTAATCATTCAACAAGAAAAATTCTTATTTAATGTTTAAACCAATCAACAGGATAAAGCATAGCTCCCGTGCTCTAAAGTGGACGTATACAATCGAGTCCCGGGATATATACAATGCTTAGATATTCTTTCATTGTTCTCTACCTCTGACAAATTAAATCTCAGTTAATGGAAGTTAGAGGGAATAAAAATATTTCGGTGATCTCAATCATATACAGCATCTTTATCGGCAAATTATGGAAAATAAAATTTCACGAAAATTTGATCGTCTTCACCTTCTGCAAACGTGTATGAATTTCTTACGAGACTACAATTTTTGTTAAGCATTGTAATTTAAAATATTGATCATAATAATTGACTTTTCAGAAAGAGATAGTACGCCAGAAAAGTTCTGATGATCCGGCTGATTATTTAAGAACTTTTGCTTAATAATCTTACTGCGTTACGTAAATACATTATGTCTGCAGAATAAGCAAGTTAAAAGCCTTTTACCAGATTCGCAGCGCCACAAAACTTGTCAGTACCAAAAACACATTAATGTCGAATAGGATGAAACTCGTATTTTAAGTTCTTTCACTGCGTTTATGGAAAATGTTAACTGTAGTATATTTCACATGCAGGTGAGTATAATGAGAAAAAATAATATAAAACGACTAACAAACTTACTGTTTGACTGTTAAAGTGCCTAATAATTTATTAACATGCTAACTGTATTCCTATCATAGAATAAGGTGTGCGGATTGTTTCAACGCGAGGCCAAAAGACTCAAGAATGCACTGTAACACAACTTCATCTTTTATTATAGTATAGTGAGGTAACATAGCGGATACCAGTGACTTATAGGATTATATCAGAGCTCTGATTCAAAAAAAAAAAAAAAAAAATGCTGATGCGGTTTTTTACATGTAATTGCCGTTTTGCTGATCTCACTCGCCAATAATGGTAGCATGAGATAGAAAGAGAGCGCCTTCGAAGAGGCGTAAAATGAAATAATAACAAAAAATTAAAGATAGTTCAAAAAGTTCCAGTGACCTGCTTTGTAACTGTCCCTACGTCATTGGTATAAAAACTACTGAACTAATAGATCTGAAGCATTGTAGTCCAACTAAGACGACACGGTGGGGTACTCACATGTTGATTTTTGTCTATGCGCAGCAGTTTCGTGGTCCGTGACGGCGGGTACACTGAGGCGCTCACCCCTGGACACTGTGCGCGTCCCCTCCACTGACCTTGGCTGCCACGGGATCAACGTCTCTTATCTCTGGTCAGCAGCGGCTGGCGGACGCTCTAGACCCCGGGGGGGAATCCGCATTTCGTAACTCGGATCCGCGAGTCTCCGAATCCGTCGTCGCTATTGGTGAAAACCGTCGACAGTCCCACCGTGGAGGTTACACGTGACAGCCAGGGTCTGACCAAACGTCGGACCTCACGTGTTCTTTCAAACGCTAAATCTGAGTCAGTTTCAGAAATCAGGTTTTTGGATACAGCCTACCAACTGAAAATGTAGCGCCAGAGATAAAGGTATGCCTCGACCACCAACGAGGCCGAGCCACAGATTAAAATACCGTCTAATTTGTTCCCCTAAACTGTCTCTCGCAAAAACAATGTCTGCTATACATGATGCAAAGTATTCGGAATTTTTGTTCTTACTCCCCGTATCACCTCGAACAGCAAATAAAGTGCAGTAATTCGTTCATCGCTATATGACAGCTGGCAACGACTCCAGAAATAAGCGATTAACGTAAAAATTTTATTAATAGTAATGTAAAATATTATATATTTAGATTTTTTTGCTCTTAAGAAAGGTATAAAGTTTTTTTTTATTATTTTTATTTTTTAAGACGGCTGTATTGTTTTAAAAGCATTATTTTATTATGATTTTAAATTGAGAGACGAACTGATGGTTGAAAACCATGAGAGAAAATATCTTGGCATAACATTTTATGGTAAACTTAATCGATCAGTTATCCAAATCCTTCGTTGATTGGAGAGGTTGATCAGGGGTTACAAACCTTAATAAGGACTATCGATTGAAGATGACAGTGTAGTAAGGGACCCACTATATAGATATCAAGTACAGGAGTTGGAAGGCAAATAAATTTATTTGTGGAAATTACCGTTATAACACAATCAGTAAATGATATGGTAAAGGAGCTGGTTTGGGAGTCAGTAGAAATGGGAGACAGGTGAAGATAATGCTTGGAGTGTATATCGATTATTGGCGACGATGATAGGATGGATATTGGTTGAAGACTTAGAAGCAGTACGTGCAAGGAGAAAGATTTTTGTGACCACAAACTGCACACTGTTTCAACCACAGTGGTGTGAAATAATTTTATTTTTTTGGGTGCGGAATTGGAATTAACAGTGTTGAATAATTTACCATAAACACTGAAAGAATTTAAACTTAAAATTTGTAAAGGAAGAAATAGGTGGGTCGTTATAGGTTACTTAAGCAATCTGTATTAATGGAGAGTAATTCTGTAGAGAAATTGCCAATGACTATGCTCTTAATTAATTAAATTAAATCATTCTTTTTCAGGAATCTCAGTGGATTGTAGGTATAAAAATGTTCCGAGTATTGACTAAGGATCCATGATCTAAACGTCTAAAACTTTCAATAATGAGATTTTTGGGGTAAACGAGACAAGTAACTCAGCGACTGTAAGAATTGAGTGATTTCTAAAATTGACTACCTTTCAGGTGCGTTTTAACACTTATTATGATAGCAATTTAAGATATACATACTGAAAATTTTATAAAATAATTAGAACTCGCCTGAGCACCAGCAGGAGCCTTCTCCTATAAGATCGAAGAGGGGCAATTCTTACGTATCAGGAATTTTTTTTGGCTAAGTTACGATTATTCGGAAAAACTTGAGATTGCCGCTCGTTCAAACATGATTCTGCCGCCTTGGAGAGCCACCACCACACAAAAAACATGATTTTGCCGCATGTGCTCCGGTTGGTCCACATAGATCCGGCACGGACCAATCCTGAGGGAGATTGCGTACAAAAATGGATGCACTTGAAGAAAATCAGGAACTACAAACTACCTGAATATCACAGTACTAAACGTCAGGAACAGAGTGGTCTAGCAATCTGAAATACCTATTATGAAGCTTTTCTGCTGTCGGTTTATTAAAACCTGTGGACTGTTTTACACATACTAAAATTGACTTTAAAAATTAATTAACTTAATTGAAATGAAACTGAACGCTTCGGCGCCAATTTCTCTACACAACCATTCTTCCCGCCCCCTTTCATGTACCAGCCTACTTTAGCCCCAACGGATTTTAATTTTAAATTCTTTCAGCGTTTTTGGTAAAGATTTCCATCACTTCTCTCGGTAATTTACTCCAATCTCTGTCACCATAACCACAAAAGAATATTTCCCCCATTACCTTATGCCTGAATAGAGTGCCAGCTTGTGATCATTGTCTTGCTTTTCAATGCGCTACTCTTAATTCTTCCACCAATATCTTTCCACGCATCATCACCAACAAACTCTTTGTACACTCCCAACACTCTCTTCACCCCACCCCCTAACTTTTAGTGACTCCCATTCCATTTCCTATATCATATTAGTTTACTGACTGTATTTTGCAATCACCTTCCAGAGACATATATAACAGCCCTTCTTTGAACCCCTTTCAACTTCTGTGTTGGACTTCGAATATGAGGATCCCATACTGCACCACCATATTAAAGCAATGGTCCCTTCCTTCTCTGGTACATCCTCTCACCACTCTCTCATTAAATGAAGAACTTTGAAACCTTTTCCTACAAACTGTCCTATGCCCTGCCCGGTTCAGCCTTTATTTTATATCAAACTAGCTGACCCGGCAATGCTTCGCTATTGCTTGACTTGGTTAGGCAAACCAAATGTAGACAGTATTTTCAGTTTATTTTAAAGTATATGTGTGCAAAGTTCCTTAAAAAGTTGGAAAAAAACTGGCTTATATATGGTATATTGGCAAAAATTAAGGGGGTTTAAAGGGGAAAAGGGGTTGCAATTTTGGATACCATATGTTGCAAATTTTGGTGGAAATCTGATTAATTCTATGGGTTTGTTTAAATTAAGGGGTGGAGGGTTTAAAAAAAAAAAAATCAGGAACCTTCCCAGACGTACTCTCTACAACTCAACAGAGTTTCATCATAATCGGATAAAAATTTGTGGGTTTTGATAAATATAATTGGAAATTAAGAAGGAAGGGGGTAAAAGGGAAGAGGGGTGGGATTAGGCTAACCAAATTTACATAGTATTTTTCTGCTTGTTTTAAAGTATACCTGTGTTAAAATTCCTTCAAAATCGGGTAAAAACTGTACCTTTATATATGACACAGTGGCAAAAAATTAAGGGGATGTAAAGGGGACGAAGGGGTTGCCTTTTTGGAATCCACATGTAGACAGTATTTTCCTGTTTGTTTTAAAGTATACGTGTGCAAATTTCTATAGAAATAGGATAAAATCTGTGTATTTGTTTAAATTAGGGGGATGTGAAGGGGTATGAGGGATGGCGTTTTTGGAAACCCTACGTAAGCAATATTTTTCAATTTGTTTTAAAGAATTGGTTAAAATCTGTAGGTTTTCTTAATTTATGGGGAGTAGGAGGGAAGAGGAGGTGGTTTTTGGGTGGAAAAGGGGAGAGGGATTAGGTTTTGGTAAAAATAATGTCTATAGTGTTTTTCTGTGTGCCAATTTCCATCAAAATCAGATAAAATCTGTGGGTTTTTTTAAATTATGGGATGCAAGGGGAAGAGGGGGTGGTTTTGGGGTAGAAAGGGTGAGAGGGATTGTGTTTTTGTAAAATTAATGTCTACAGCATTTTTCTATTTTATTAATAGTATATGCGTGCAAAGTTCCATCGAAATCTGATAAAAAGTGTAGGTTTGTGTAAAAATTAAGGGGCGGGAAGGGGGAAAGGGGGTGCGTTTTTGGAATCCAAATGTAGACAGTGTTTTTCTGTTTATTTTAAAGTATATGTATGCAAATTTCCGTACAAATCGGATAAAATCCGTAGGTTTTGTTAAGTTATGGGGTGTTATGGGGAAGAGGAGGTGGTTTTTTGGAAATTTTATTTCTTAGGAACCACCCCGGATGCGCACTCGACAACTCACCAAAGTTTCACCATAATCGGACGAACGGTTTAGGAGCGCATAGAGGACAAACAGATAGACAGACAGAGGGTGTAATTAAGGTGGTGGAAAGAGAGGAGAGGATTGGGTTTTTGTGAAATTAATGTGTACAGTATTTCTCTCTCTTTTTTAAAGTATACGTGTACAAATTCTTATCTAAATCGGATAAAAATGTGGTTTGCCTAAATTATGGGGTGAAAACGTAATGGGGTTGGAAAGGGGAGAGGGGATGAATATTCGGAAACCATACGTAGGCAGTATTTTTCTGTTTGTTTTAAAGTATAAGTGTACAAATTCTTATCTAAATCGGATAAAAATTGGTTTGCCTAAATTATGGGGTAAAAACGTAATGGGGTGGAAAGGGGGAGAGGGATGAATATTCGGAAATCATATGTTGGCAGTATTTTTCTGTTTGTTTTAAAGTATAAGTGTACAAATTCCTATCTAAATCGAATAAAAAATGTGGTTTGCCTAAATTATGGGGTAAAAACGTAATGGGGTGGAAAGGGGGAGAGGGGATGAATATTCGGAAATCATATGTTGGCAGTATTTTTCTGTTTGTTTTAAAGTATAAGTGTACAAATTCCTATCTAAATCGAATAAAAAATGTGGTTTTGCCTAAATTATGGGGTGTTATGGGGAATAGGGCTGACTTTTTGGAAATTTTTTTTCACAGGAACCTTCGCAGACGCACACTCGAAAACTCTCCAAAGTTTCATTGCAATCTGATAAATGGTATAGGAAACGTTTATATGGGAAAAAGAAAAGGGCTGTTTTAAGGGTTGGAAAAAGAAAAGGGCTGTTTTAAGGGTTTTTCCGGCAATTATTCGAATTTTTCTCGCCGTAAAAACCATCCTTGAACTCCAACGAACATTTAAAAAAAAAAATTGGCCAAATTGGTCCAGGCGTTGTTGAGTTATGCGCTTACCAACACATTTTGCGATTCATTTTTATATTATAGATGTTATGCCAAGATATTTATATACTCTTTAAGTTTTCAACAAGCAGGTCCTTCCCCCCCCCCCCCCTATATAAACAATCAACATTCAATTTCTTATCTGTGTAACCAATACGCTGACTCTGCGTTTCAACGTCTTGAAGTAATATTTACAGATTAAGCGAGCGTTTCACCGATAACTCGGGTCTTACTTTAACATTTTACGGGTTTTAAGCGAAATTACTTGTTTAATCCTTTTGTGACAGAAAGGAGCAAAGAAAAAAAAATACTCAAATGATAGAACACAAACATTTCTAGTACTAAACAATCAGTTCTGATCGTAGGGATAACACATAATGCAATTAGTGATTTTTCCTACACCAGATATTATAGTTCAAGGAGTAGTAGTCCTACCTGCTCTGTGATGTGATGATGTCCTGTATCTGCCAACATCAGTCGTCTGTCAAAGTCCTCTTCCGACTGATATCTCTCTCAGGCCACGCAGAACTCGCAGGGTACCGCAAATAATGTTAACAAGGCGCGTAGGCTATTATCGCAGATGCCTTCTTCAATATCTGCAACGACCGTATTTCGAATACATTCGTTCCACAAGAGATCGACATCTGCAACACACAACGAGATCAGACGCAACGTATAATCATCCTTTCTTAATGGACTCATACGATTACCTGACGGTCAATGCCAGCCGAAGTTCTTCAGTGTTCTTTAGATACTAATTCAAATGTAACAAATACACTGCGATTATATACACAGAAGAGGCAAAGAAACTGGTATAGGCATCTGTATACAAATACAGAGATATGTAAACACTCAGAGTACGGCGCTGCGGTCGGCAACGCCTGTATAAAACAACAGGTTTCTGGCACAGGCGTTAGATCGGTTACTGCTGATACAATGACAGGTTATCACGATTTAAGTGAGTTTGAACGTGGTGTTATAGTCTGCGCACGAGAGATGGGACTCAGCATGAGCGACGAGGTGGGGATTTTCCTGTACGAACATTACAAGAGTGCACCGTGAATATCGGTAACCCGGTAAAACATCAAATCTCCGAAATCGCAGCGGCTGGAAAAAAGATCCTGCAAGAACGGGACCAACGACGACTGAAGAGAATCGTTCAACGTGACAAAAATGCAACCCTTCCGCAAATTGCTGCGGATTTCAATGCTGGGCCATCAACAAGTGTCAGCGTGCGAACCATTCAATGAAACATCATCGATATGCGATTTCGGAGCCGAAGGTACACTAGTGTACCCTTGCTGAGTGCACGACAAATAGCTTTACGCCTCGTCTGGGCCCGCCAACAAAGACATTAGACTGTTGATGATTGGAAACATGTTGCATGGTCTGACGAGTCTCGTTTCCAATTGTATCGAGTGGATGGACGTTAACGGTTATGGAGACAACCTCATGAATTCGTGAACCCTGCATGTCAGCAGGAGACTGTTCAAGCTGGTGGAGGCTCTGTAATGTTGTGGGGCGTGTACAGTTGGAGTGACATGGGACCCCTGATACTTCTAGATACGACTCTGACAGGTGACACGCACGTACGGATCCTGGCTGATCACCTGCATCCATTCAGGTCCATTGTGCATTCCGACGGACTTGGGCAATTCCAGCAGGACAATGCAACACCCCACACATCCAGAATTGCTATAGAGTGACTCCAGGAACACTCTTCTGAGTTTAAACACCTCCGTTGGCCACCAAAGTCCCCAGACATGAACATTGTTGAGCATATCTGGGACGCCTTGTAACGTGCCATTCAGAAGAGATCTCCACGCCCTCGTACTCTTACGGATTTATGGAGTCCTGCAGAATTCATGGTGTCAATTCCCTACAGCACTACTTCAGACGTTAGTCAAGTCCATGCCAGGTTGTGTTGCGCCACCTCTGCGTGCTCGCAGTGGCTCTACACGATATTAGGTAGGTGTGCCAGTTTCTTTGGCTCTTCAGTGTATAATTACTACATTCGAAGCTAGTTCAAGGACTTAACTATGCACAATCACATTCTAGATGTAGCTCAGCATTTCCAGTCACATCATATACATTATTTCTAAAAGGAGTTTTTTTGTCACAAGCCATCATCTCCCTTCATACTTAACCGAAATGAGAATCATTTAAAGATATAAGTATTTGCATCATATCTTAAGAAAGCAATTTTTCGGAATTCGACCTTTAAAGGCCAAAATTACCATTATTTGTATAAATTTTTTTTTTTTTTTGACGATCCATTTATTTCCTTGATGCCTAACCGAAATCGATAAATGAGGTATCATTTAAAACGTGGCTGCCCAACCATTTCTAGAGATGGGCCACAATTCGATTCTAAGTTAACCTGCGGGCCACATATTACTTGCCTATAGTTACGATACATATTTAAATATAACAAAAATATAAGTAACACCGTTTAATGGGATACAATCAATCTCTGAAGAAGATTTTGAGCTAGCATATTCTAGACTGCTGCTGTTGGTGGGCTACTGGTGGACCGCTTCGTTGTCCACGGGCCTGGGATTGGGCAGCCTTCATTTAAAAGATTAAGGCAACATTATAAATTAAGAACGAAATTTTTTGGAATTTAATCCTTTAAGAACAAAAGTAATAACTTTGAAAGTCGCACTATGAATTCAGAGACAAGCCGCTAGATTGCAGCATCACATGAAAGAGAAATTGCTTCAATCGCGTCGACTTTTGTTATGTACTACCATGCTCATATTAATCCGAACGACCTGAATTGCACATCGCTACATTCATCCTGGGACTTATTCAACCCATTATACACATCTACCAAGACAGTACTATACCCGGTAGGTGGTACATTCATGTTAATATCCAAAATTGAGACTCACCCACCTCACAAAAAAACGTGACATATTTTAACATATTCGTTATAGAAACGAAAATATGGATTGTATTTCGTTAATAAAAGAGTTGTGCAGACATTGAAAGCACTTCATTTAGTTTTTTAAACATT
>CM061919.1:229608877-229719018 GCA_031002005.1 Vandiemenella viatica | reverse complement strand
TAGATTGTTTGCTGATGATGCGGTTATTTATAGGGAAGTAAGAAATTTGGCCGATTCCTTAGAAATTCAGCGCGATCTGGATGTTATTTTGGCTTGGTGCGCTGACTGGCAACTTACTCTAAATTGTAAAAAGTGCAAGACTATGAATATAACTAACAAAAAGAATCCGATTGTTCAGAAATACGAGGTAAACAGTTCAGTTATCGATATGTTAGATTCCTATGAAATATTTGGGAGTAACAGTACAAAGGAACATGAAATGGGACATACACATTAATTCGTTAGTAGGTAGAGCAAATTCTAGGCTGCGATTCATAGGTCGAATCTTGAAAAATTGTAATGAACAACAAAGGAGACAGCGTACAAATCTCTTGTGCGTCCACATTTGGATTATTGTTGTGCCATTTGGGACCCGTTTCGTAAGGGATTGATCGAAAGTATAGAGAAAGTACAGAGAAGAGCCGCTCGATTCGTGACCGCTTGCTACAGTCCTTATGAAAGCGTCACAGAACTGATTAGTAGATTAGGTTGGGAGTCTCTGGTAGATAGACGACACACGTTTCGTTTAAACTTATTGGAAAATATGCGTACTCCCACTTTCACTTTTGAGTGTAGAGAAATACTTCTTCCACCAACCTTTTTGAGTCAGAATGACAGGAAAGATAAAATAAGGTGCCGGACTGATTCTTATATGAATTATTTTTTCCCTCGTACCATTAGGGATTGGAATGCACAGCAAAGATATTAGCTTTGGTGCTGAGCACCCTCTGCCACCCACAATTTTGTGAATTGCAGAGTATATATGTAGATAATACGACATTAATATTCCCTCCAGTATAAACAACATAAAATATACATAGCAAATACTTAAAAAAAAAAAAAAAAACCACACACAGTATCAATAGTGTCACAATAGTTACCAAAGTTGAATTAACTCTAACTGGTATAATACGCCTGGAAGATCGCAGCAAAAATTTCCTACTTCTAAATATCTCTACTGTAGTTTTGAAAATGTTTTGCATTTAGGATTAGTGGAGGTCACGATTCCACTACAACATGGTACATGCTGTATTGTCCAGGGTGAGTCATAACCTAGCTACTGTTTGAAAGTAATATGATTCAATAGATATGCCGATTCCGTTACAGCAATTTTCCGCCGCGCAAGGCATCACAACCAAAATACATCTTGCAATTGAGTATCTTAGTATTATGACGTCATTACGTTTGTTGTAGTGAATCGATATATCCACTAGATTTCTTAATTCTCAAAGTTTTTATTTAATTTCTTTCAGCTATATAGTAAACAAGACATTTTATCAGGTTTTTTTTGATAATCTCAAAATTAATTATTGGTCGATGAGACTCCATGACACCAGATGCGTAGATTAATATTCTGGGATGATACCAGTTAATGGAACCAGGCATTAATAATTTCTAGGATTTTCTGTATATTACCATAAGATCGTATATATCATACCACATTCAAGTCAGCAAACATGAATTTCGTGCAATCGACATTCGATATATCGCTGTTCCATTTAAAGATAGTATCTCACACTTCACTAGAATGGGTAAGGAATTTAATGTTTAATTTTAAGTAACGTTATATTGTCAACATAATTATCCCAGCCGCATTTAAAAAGTTTCAACTGTTGCATGATCTGAAAATTAACGGCAATATCTGTATAAATAAATTACCTGGAAACATATTTGCAAAACTTTCTCGTTTCTCTGAACACACAGTTTACAATTAACAATCAGTTTTCGTAAGGCAAAAATTAACAGAAAGTTTTAATAACTATGATTATTTACATTTGAGAGCAGATGGAAAGACTTCAGACAGCTGTAAGAACGTTTAGTGATTTCTGCAGTAGGTATGAATTATCACAGAAAAAGGCAGGATTATCACAACTATATTATTTCATGATAATAACTTAGATTTTGCAGAATATGCAGCGTACCAAATTGAAAAAGAAATGACTACTGCCATAAATTCTGAATTTACCCAAGGTCCGGTGTAGACACCAGGGTAGTTGACAATAATATTAAATAATGGCTGCACTAGCGACGGATCTTCGCCACTTCTGATAGCCTTACGGTAAGCTGCATAGCCTTGCATATCGTATAGCTTCAAAGTATAATCCCCTGCTTTCACTTATTCACATCTTCTGTCCAGCTCACTTGGTAGCTGTTGTCTTTGACAGTCTTTACTGCTGGGAGAATTCTATCATCGACAACGGCATAAAGCGAGGTGTCTTTTGCTCCGTTACCGCATTTGAGAGTAAATTCTACAGTAAAAGCTACTCTTTCCAACACGGTAGTATCCGTTGTTGTATATGAGCAAGCAGATACTTCAGGATCAGTACAGGATTCTGGAGATTGCAATACATGCAATGCGACTCCAATACATGCTAAAGCTATGATTGCAACAATATACAAACACTTACTCATCATTTCTTCATTTATATTCACAGCCGGTTGCTTAAACCGCAAAAGACGTGTAGTTTTTGACATATCGTAAGAAACAAAATTTCAACCAATTGCTCATTTAAGCTCTTCAGCCAGAGATATTGTAACTGAAGTAATTTATCTTAGAAAACTAACGTAAACCATTTTTATTTAAAATCGCGTCTTTAATTCGAATATTGGCTCATGGAATATATGATAAATATTTCGAATGCTAAAATTAGCTTTCTTATTATTTTAAATAAATATTTTATAAATCTTATATCTTTAAACGAGCAATTCTTGTTTATATATATATATATTTCTGATCTCGGAAACGGCTATGACTATTTGGATGAAATTTGATATTTAGATAACGTTTTGACTTTTAAGAATACCCCACAAGAAAGCGAGTTTTCAAAATACGATCAATTTTTCACTTGGTATCTCGAAAACGGCACTAGCGCCATCTCGTTGACAATTCAGGTACCAGAAAACCTACAAAAAGTTTATCCTTGATTTCAAATAATATTTAAACGAACAGTTCTTGTATACTGGCTGACCCGAGGAAATATTAGCACTGCAAGTTTAATTGTAAAACATTTAAAAAGGAAGATAATTAAAAATTTATCATTGGTTTTGTCAGAGGTGATATTTTACAGAAACTTTATTGAAAATGATATTACCGGTACCAGTTATAAACTAATCTTCGTTTACTTTTTGACCGTTAAAAGTGGTTGTTAGTTTTATCGGAGTGAATGAATTTAGCACTGATGATGTTCTATCATTACCGTTACGTCACAATCTGATGATGAAATCTTATAGAAACATATCGAAATTAAAGAATAATAAAGAATAAATGTTCTTGATATCTCGCTTGGTTTTCGAGATATAGCATGTCAAAAATCAGTTATACAGTAGGTATAGTCCCTTGCACTTGTTGCGACGTTTCTTCTGGTCCAGGCCGTATTTCAAGCTAACAACAACCATTAGAAACAAAATAAAACATTGGAAGTACATTTCCACCATACAGACAGTTGTTTTGGTGGATTTTTTTTCAGGTCCAGGCCGGATCTAATCCTAACCTCTTCACTTGAGATATCAGAAAAATAAATTCTTTATTTTATTTGTCTCGGCGAGTTTCATACGAATTCATCGTCAAACTTGGCTATGACGTAATTTATCCTCTGGTCCAGGTCGCATTTCAACCAACCACGTCAAATCTCGAGAACTAAGCAAGATATTTAAAAAAATTATATTTTTTACTTTCAATTTTTCTCGTCGAATTACACCCGGGATCGTAGACGGATTTGTTTAGAGCTAGTGCCGTAACCACCTTTTCCCCACTAATTACATTTGAGCTGCCAGACAATGTTCGCGTGACATTAGAATTATTTTTTTTTTTATTTTTTTTTTTTTTTTTTTTTTTTTAAGCCAGTATCTATTTTTTTCAAATTTTTAATTTTTAAATGTTTTACAATTAAACTGGTAGTATTTAGTGATGACCACTTTTTCAATATTGTTTTCAAACAGTTATGTAAATATAAGTATTACTTCTGACAAAGCCATTTTTTAAATATCTTCTTTTTAAATGTTTTACAATTGAACATGCAGCACTAGTATTCCCTCGAGTCATCTAGCTTACAAGAAATGTTCGTTTAAATATATGAGCTCCTTGAAACCAAAGAGAAAAATATTAGTAGCCTTCCTGGTACCTGAATCATCTACGAAATGGCGTTAGATCCATTTTCGAGATACCAAGAGCAAAAATTGTTCTTATTTTGTAAAATTGGCTTTTTGCAGTGAGGAAAACTATTTAGATAATCTTAAAAATCAAAACGTAATCTAAATACGAAATTTTATCCAAAGCGTTATCGCCGTTCCCGAGATCCAATATATATATATATATATATATATATATATATATATATATATATATATATACAAGAATTGATCGTTTAAAGATATAAGATTAGTAGCCATAATTGTAAAAAAGAAATGTAATAAAATAGATCAAAAGTTTGGAAGCATAATTTTCGCTGAAGTCAGAGAATACACCTGAAAACATTTGGATATTTGACGAGGCGTACTGATTCATGGTACTGTCAGCACGCCAAATGAGATAGGTGATAGTTTCCCCTTCCTTTTAGAACACAAAATCCTTTCTCACCGCTTCGATAATTTTATTTCTATATTGTACTAGGCGTAGAGGCCTATTACAGTCTCCTTTCGTCTCTTAGTTGGTCTTCCGGACATCGCTTTACTTTAGTGACAAAAAATGTAGTACAATCCGTGGAATTATGGTTTTGTCCTTCCTTTTCAAACGTTGAAACAACTTTTCCCTATACTGCCAAATATTTTCAATAACCGGTATTACTTTAATTTGTCCGTTATTTTTATATTTTTGACAAGATCTCAGAGTGTATGTCCTACAGTACTGCTCAGGAACTTCATTTCCGCCACAGTGAGTCGTCGCTCATCTTGCGCTTTTATTCTCCAGTTTCAGAATGATAAATAAGAATTAGTCTTTCCATAATTTTATGTACCTTAATTCTGGTATGCCTTTGAATTTTATCCGGATTAAAGGCTTGGTTGATTATTTTCAGTGCCCTTTTGTAATTTAATGTTTTGAAATGAATTTTTTTACAAATTTGTTACATAATGTTCAAAATTTTTAAAATTGTTAACCTGTTCTAAAATTTATTTATTTAGGACTACTTTGCTTCGGATTTATTCATTTCTTTGAAATGCAATAATTTTTTATTCCTAATATTTCCATATTAAAAATGTAAATCATCCTCGCCATAATCTGTTGAAACCTGCTTATCGGTATAAAGTAGGGTATCTAGTACCTGTATATTTAATATTTTCATACTCAATTTCTATTATATTGGTTCCCTATTACCTCACCAAATAGACGTATAAACGCAGAGAAAAGAGGATAATCAGACTGAACTTATATGTATTTGATATGATTACTCTTTATTTATTAATCACTGTCCTTAAAAAAAATTGTAGAGCATTAAACTCTCAGCTGCGATTAGCCCATGTGTGTTCCATTAGTTACGTCATCAGCGGATGGTAGGTGGCAGCACGCAACTGCGGTTTCGCGTTTATCCGTTTCAGAGTCTCCAGGGCACAGATTTGCAATCATCCGTGCTGTGGCTTGTCTGACATGCCTGCGGGCTCAGGATATCTCAGTTCGTGGAATCAGCTGGGCAGGTTCGGAGATCACCCACAGCAAATTTCGTCAATCCTGCAGGGATTTCCGTAGGCTATGTAACAAAGTATTATACCGAATCTCAAACATAAGTACATACAGATATCCACGTACGATACTAAACAGATACAGCTTACAATAGACTCCTAGAGAAATATCTTTTTTTGCCCGATCGCAAAACTTCGCTTAACTCGCTGTTCAGATGACAAATTTTGGAGTTTTTAACGAAAACTATTTATTAAAACCATTTTATCTCTAATCAAGGAGAAATCGGATAGCGACAGTATAACACCAGGTATAACGGATAGTTCTGTGCAACAAACAGTAAGAGCAAACACGAGAGAGCGCTTGCCCCACCCTGGTTCCTTGAAGTCGAGCGATAAACATATACTTTTGTTAGAACTCTCTTATACTAGTCCTTAAATAAGTTAAATTATTGTTTTATTTTTTTCTAGTAAAACCATTTGAAACCAGTACTTTCATTAAGTTTTCTTGATTTCGCTCCACCGTGAAGCTAATCCTGGTTACGTACTTGTGTGATGGAAATTATAAGGAGTGGAATTTTGTAGATTATTATAACTTCACGAGGAAGCAACATAAACGAAACAGACTAGAAAATGAAACTTGTAAATATGACTGTAAAGAAATACTACCAAAAAATGAAACATAAGACAAACGGAATGTGTCAAAGACAGAGATAATAGAAACAGATGAAGAAATATTTGTCAGAAGTGAATAAACATTCCGAAAACATTGATTCACAGCAAAGTTATTGGATTAGATAGTACAGAGAAAAGGCAAAAAATGTCCATTATCACGCTGTAAAATAGCAGTAAAGGTATTCTAGAAATTAAATAAACTGGCTACAGAAAAAGTATAACCAGATTGCGGGGGAACTGACAGGAAATGGATTAGACGAAGCATACGTGACAACAAAAACAAAATTTTTGGGAAATGGAAAAAAATATCTACTAACGTCAGATGTACTAATAACGAATCTTTCTATATCCCACAAAAGAGATAACTAATTAAATAATAACAGAGAAACTATATGACATGAAATACCTGTTCCATAGTGTAGGCCTACAGTTTAAAAAGAGGAAAGATCTTGATAATGGTGACATAAGAGGTCATGTTTTAAGGACAAGGGTTTGAATGATCTGCCGTCACAAGGCAGTAGGAGTTGATGAGATTATCACAAAACCGCTAAAATCTCTAGGAGAAGAATGAATTAAACGAATTTTCGATACAACATCGTAAGTAATAAGGGAGCGTAAATAAACTACTTAGTTCGGTCTAAGGGAAGGAGGGGTTGGCTGGAAAGGAGTGGTTCAGAGCCAGACCAGATAGCTTTTCATTCATATTATTTGTCACAGTTAAAATGAGGTACAGAACACACTACAGCACGTGAATATTTAATTCCGTCATTTAATTATTTCCGTATGTGATTTACGATAGTCTGATAAGAGAAAATAATACAAACCATCTTCTGGAATCAATAGAGAAAAAAAGCTACGTGTTATGTGGGGGTGGGGGAAGGGGCTAGAGGCAAAAGCCACGTCGGGCTACGTGGGAGGGGGGGGGGAAGGGGAGGGAGAGGGGATTCACAGGATGCCAAAATGGAGCTACATGGTTTATGGATGCTCCCTAACACAGTATATTTATGAGAAACTTCACTCTACCGAAAAAGAAATAAGTTTTCCAATGAGAAACCTGCCTTACAGTGAGTTTGAAATCACATGCCGGTTGTATTGTAGATAAGATGAATTTCAATTCATTTAATTGCGATGGAACGCATGCTCAGGTGGCAATTTCTCTACGCCCTCTTTTCCCCCTTTTTCAGTACTCACTTACTTTTGCCCTCTAGTAGTTTCAACTTCAAATTATTTTAGCGTTTTTTGGTAAATTATTCATCATTTCTACTGGGAATAGTGTCCAATCCCCGCCCTTGTTATCAGCGACGGAAAATCTTCCCACACCCTTATTCCTGATATCGAGTGTCAGCTTATGGTCATTGTGATCTTTTCCCTTCCATGCATTGATTTTAATTCTTACACCTATATTTTTCCGCGCCTTGTACACACCCATCACTCTCTTCACCTTCTTCCTGTCTTCCAATGAATTCCTTTTCAGCTCCTTTATCATATCAGTTAATAATTGTGCTCTGCGGTAATTTCCAGAAACAAATCTAACAGCCCTTCTTTGTACCCCCTCAATTTTCTGTATATCCAAAATGTGAGTCCCATACTACACTACCATATTCAAGCAATGGTGTTACCAAAGTTTTGTAACTCAGTTCCCTTACTTCTCTGGTATATACCATCATTTTACTCTCCAAAAAGTGAAGTATTTTAAAACATTTTCATTCTACCTCTCCAATGTTTCCTGCCCACTTGAGTTTGCTATCAAATGTTATGCCAAGGTATTTCCATTTCAAGTAATCAACAAGCAATTATTTCCTCACCTTATAATCATAATAAGTATTTAGTATTTTATCTGTGTACCTAATAAGCTGACTCTTCTTTATATTTATCTTCATCCCATGTTGACCTACCCACCTGGATATCCTGTCCAGAACACCCTGCATTCTTCTATCGTTATTATGTAGCATTGTATCATTTTGAAACAACCTAGCTGTCGTTTAGTTTACCGTTCTTGAGCAAAAAACTGGCATGGAAAAGATCTGCAAATATATTAACAAAATATGAATACTGCGCGAATAGTGCCTTATAACCTTCAGTCTCTATGCAATGAAGAAATTGGTTTCTTATCTTTATCGAGTAAAAAAACTTTCTTGCACACATTATTATCCGTTATTGCAATCATAATTTTTTTTCGCCCTAATAAGATCTTTCAATTACACAAACTTTGAGAGAAGTTACCAATACTAGCAGCTTAAATGCAATTGGAGAAGTAAGCGAATTCTGCTATTTGGGAAACAAAATTACAACCGATGGCCGAAGGAGGAATGACGTTAAAAGCAGAATGAAAAATAGAAATATTTTAGTTTCAAATATTGATTTAGGAATTAAAAAGAACTTTTTAAAACTCTATGTGTGAAGCATAGCACTTTATGGTAGCGAAACATGGACTTTAGGAATAGCAGAAGGAAAGAAAATTGAACCATTTTAAATGTGCTGCTACAGAAGAATGCTGAAAATTAAGTGGACAGACAAAGTAGGAAATGAACGAGTTTTGGAAATGATAGGCGAGGAAAGAATTTTGTGGAAGAAGCTTACAGAAAGAAGAGAGGCTGGTAGGTCATTTTTTGCGACTGCTGGATTGGTTAGTTTGCTGGTGGAGGGAACGGTCGAAGGTAAGAACTGTAGAGGAAGACAGAGATCGGAATATATGAAGCAGATAATTGAGGACGTGGGTTGTAAGGAGTATCGTAGAGATGAAGAGGTTAGCACAGGATAGGAAGGGATGGAGGATTGCATCAAGCCAGTCGAAAGACTGATGACAGCAAAAAAAGTAAATACATTATACAAATTGTTGCAGTTTCATTGACTAGAGCAGCGTCTTATGTTTACATTTACACGACGTTGGTTGTTGAAAGTCCACGAATTCTAGTTGGATACTCAACTTGAATACGAGTTATGCTACATACGAAGGCTGGGAAAGAAAAAAAAAAGTTATTAGCTCGGTAGTTGGATATTGCTAAAACAATCTGCTTTTTCCGATGTTTTAAAACGGTTTGCTTTCAATTCTTAAATAAAATTGATACATACTGAAAAATGAGAGATTTTCGCGATAATTTTACACATAATTAAATACAGGAAATCTTAAAACTGTTCAATGTTGTGCAGTATCAGTATCATAAGTCTGAGATGAGTGTTTTCGAAATCATTTCACCATTGTCCTTACCAGGAAACATAAAATTTTTAATGGTGTAGAACATGATATTTCAGATCCTTTTTTTTTCACTTATTATCGTGAGGGATTTTATTTTTATTTTGAAAAAAAAAATACAGAAAAATTACTCGTTTTGGTTACATACTCTTGACATTTCATTTAAAATTATCAGTGGACTTCCAAGATTGCATTATCAAAGCCCGATTCAAATACAAAATAATTTAAAATCGCAATATTTGCTTAACTTATTAGAAATTCATTTCGATGCAATTACTGATGAAACGGATGATCTTTCCATGTTTCTACCGTACAGAGTAAACAATGGAAAAGTTCTGTAACAACTTAGAGTTAAATAAATGCAGAGAAACAGGATAATGATTTTAAGTAATGCACCTATCCGACACTCTATTTTTAATTTAATTTAATTGCAATGGAGCACAGGCTCTGGTGGCAAATTCCCTACACACCCATCTTCCCCCTATCCTGCACCTACCTACATTTACCCTCTACAAATTTTATCTTTAAATTCTTTCAAAGATTTCGGTAAATTATTCATCACTTCTCTTGGTAACTCACTCCAATCCCTGACACCCTTACCTATAAAGAGAATCTTCCCACACCCTTGTGCCTGAAATCGAGTGCCAGCTTGTGGTCATGGTCATCTTTTCCCTTCCATGCACTACTTTTCATACCTATTGCAATATCTTTCCATGCCTCATCGCCAGTATACGTCCTGTACACTCCCATGACCCTCCTCATCTCCTCCTGTCTTGCAATGAATCCCATTCCAGCTCCTTTATCATATCCGTCACTGATTGCATTCTGCGATAATTTCCAGAAACAAATCTAGCAGCCCTTCTTTGCACCTTCTCCAACTCCTGTATTTGATACTCAAAATGTGGGTCCCATACTACACCACCATATTCGAACAATGGTCTGACCAAAGTTTTGTAACCCAATTCCTTTACTTCTCTCGTGCATCCCCTCATCACTCTCTCCAACAAGTGCAGAATTTTGAAACCTTTTCCTACCACCTGTCCAATGTGTCCTGCCCAGTTGAGCTTGTTATCAAATGTAATGAGAAGATATTTACATTTCAAGTCTTCAGCAAGCAATTCTTTCCCCACCTTATATTCATAATTAACCTTTTGTTTTTTATTTGTGTATCTAATTAGCTGACTCTTCTTTGCATTTATCTTCATCCCATGTTTACCAACCCAACTAGATATCCTGTCCAGATCACCCTGCAACTGTTTACAGTCTGCTATCGTTTTGATCCTTTACTCAGCATTATGTCATCTGCAAACAATCTAATTTCAGATAGTAAACAATCAACACAATTATTAATGAGAATAATGAATAGCAATGGCCCCAATACGCTACCCTGCGGCACTCCCATTTTTACTTCCACTTCCTTTGATACCGCATTTCCTACCCTAACTTTCTGTATTCCACCTTTTAAAAATTCTTCTACCCAGCAAATGACTTTCTTATCCACTCCAATAGTTTTTACCTTTTTTACTACCATTTTGTGGCTTACTCTGTCAAACGCCTTTGAAGAACTAGTGCTACACTATCAATTTGGCCTCCCTTGTCCATTTCATCTGAAATATCTTGCATATATCCCACCAACGGAGATTCGCATGAATATCCTTGTCTGAACCCAAGTTGCCTACTTGAAAACCACTTACGTTCCTCACTAACATTTCTGATGTGGTTGCATATCAATCTTTCTATTAATTTACCTACCACTGAAGTCAAACTGATTGGCCTGTAATTTTCTACTCTATTTCTCACCCCTCCTTCATGAACGGGTACTACTATTGCACTTTTCCAGTCTTGTGGTACGCAGCAAGTTTCCAGACTCAATTTAAATAATATTTCCAAATAAGGTAGAATGTCACATCCGTTTATCTATAAGATTTCTGTAGTAATATTATTTGCACCAGCCCCCTTATGTTTTTTCAGCTTGCTTATTTCCTTCATGATTTCTTCAGGATGAATTTAAATTTTTTTAGTATCTTCATTTCTAATCGTATTGTTAAGCTCGTTCTCCGAATTAGACCTTCCCGTTTCTGATTCATTGTCCCTAATGCTCTCACTGAACCAGTTACTTAAAATCTCTGCCTTTTTCAAATCCTCAGTAACTACTTCTCCATCCTTATCTATGAGCATCTCTACACCCTCTCTTCCCCTCAGTTTCCTGATATAGCCATAGAAATTTCTAGATGCATCAGTCAGTGGTCCTCCTGCAATGACTCTAAATCACATTGGGTGTTTATGAGTTAAGTAGATGACCCATTCGAAAATTTCGCGAATACGATGAACTTGTGTTGGATGAATGAACAACCGCCTCATTTGTATCAATTGTTTATTTGTTTAGTGTAATAGATACGTAACAAAAGTCGACGCCAGTGAAGCAATTTGTTAATATCTCTTTGATATGTGATGCTGCTATCTAGCGGCTTGGCTCTGAACTGTCTCATACGTGCGACTTTCAAACTTATTACTTTTTTCCTTTAACGATTAAATTTTAAAAAAATCGTTCTTAATTTATAATGTTGTCTTAATCTTTTAAATGAAGGCTGCCCAACCCCGCCAGCACATTTGAATTTGCCCGCCAACAATAGCAGTCTAGAATATGCTAGCTCAAAAACCTCTGCAAAGGTTGATTGTAATTAAACTGTGTTAACTTTTATCTTTGTTATATTTAAATATCTATTGTAACTATATACAAGTATTATGTGGCCCGCAGGTTAACTTAGAATCGAATTGTGTCGCATCTCCAGAATTGGTTGGGCAGCCATGTTTTACACGATACCTCATTTATCGATTTCAGCTAGGTATCAAGGGAGATAAATGGCTCGTAACAAAAAAACACATTATAGAAATAATGGCAATTTTGGCCTTTAAAGGTCGAATTCCGAAAAATTCCTTTCGTAAGATATGATGTGACCAAGCAGAGACTTATATCTTTAAATGATGCCTCATTTATCGATTTCGGTTAGGTATGAAGGGAGACGATGGCTTGTGACAAAAAAGCTCCTATTAGCAATAATGTATATGATGTGATTGGAAATGCTGAGCTATATCTAGAATGTGTTTGCGCATAGTTAAGTCCTTGGACTAGCTTCGAATGTAGTAATTATACACTGAAGAGCCAAAGAAACTGGTACACCTACCTAATATCGTGTAGAGCCACCGCGAGCACGCAGAGGTGCCGCAACACAACCTGGCATGGACTCGACTAACGTCTGAAGTAGTGCTGTAGGGAATTAACACCATGCATTCTGCAGGACTGTCCATAAATCCGTAAGAGTACGAGGGCGTGGAGAACTCTTCTGAATGGCACGTTGCAAGGCATTCCAGATATGCTCAATAATGTTCATGTCTGGGGACTTTGGTGGCCAACGGAGGTGTTTAAACTCAGAAGAGTGTTCCTGCAGCCACTCTGTAGCAATTCTAGACGTGTGGGGTGTCGCATTGTCCTGCTGGAATTTCCCAAGTCCGTCGGAATGCACAATGGACCTGAATGGATGCAGGTGATCAGCCAGGATCCGTGCGTACGTTGTCACCTGTCAGAGTCGTATCTAGAAGTATCAGGGGTCCCATGTCACTCCAACTGTACACGCCCCACACCATTACAGAGCCTCCACCAGCTTGAACAGTCTCCTGCTGACATGCAGAGTTCACGAATTCATAAGGTTGTCTCCATACCCGTTAACGTCCATCCGCTCGATACAATTGGAAACGAGACTCGTCAGACCAGGCAACATGTTTCTAATCATCAAAAGTCCAATGTCGGTGTTGAAGGGGCCAGGCGAGGCGTAAAGCTTTGTGTCGTGCACTCAACAAGGGTACACGAGTGGGCCTTCGGCTCCGAAAGCCCTTATCGATGATGTTTCGTTTAATGGTACGCACCCTGACACTTATTTATGGCCCAGCATTGAAATCCGCAGCAATTTGCGGAAGGGTTGCATTTCTGTCACGTTGAACGATTCTCTTCAGTCGTCGATGGTCCTGTTCTTGCAGTATCTTGTTTTCGGCCCCAGCGATGTCGGAGATTTGATGTTTTACCGGATTCCCGACATTCACGTTGCACTCGTAAATTATCGTACGGGAAAATCCCCACCTCATCGCTACCTCGGAGATGCTGTGTTCCATCTCACGTGCGCCGACTATAACACCACGTTCAAAATCGTGATAACCTGCCATTGTAGCAAGTGTAACCGATCTAACCCCTGTGCCAGAAACCTGTTGTCTTATATAGGTGTTGCCGACCGCAGCGCCGTACTCTGAGTATTTACATATATCTTTGTTTGCATACACATGCCTATACCAGTTTCTTTGGCTCTTCAATGTATTTGTTACATTTGAAGTAGCAACTAAAGAACATTGAAGAACTTCTGCTGGCATTGACCATCAGGTAATCGCATGAGTCCATCAAGAAGGGGTGATTTTATGTTGCGACTGATCTCGTAGTATGATGTAGATGTCGATCTCTTGAGGAACGCATGTATATGAAATACAGTCGTTGGAGGTATTCAAGAAGGCATCTGCGATAATAGCCTACGCGTCTTGTTAACATTGTTTGCGGTACCCTGCGAGTTCTGCGTGGCCTGAGCGATATATCAGTCGGAAGAGCACTTTGACAGACGACTGATGTTGGCAGATACAGGACATCATCACATCACAGAGCAGGTAGGACCACAACCATCAAGTGCAGTGTCCTTAAATTATAATATCTGGTGTAGGAAAAATAAATAATATCATTATGTGTTATCCCTACGATCAGACCTGATTGTTTAGTACTAGGAATGTTTGTGTTTTATCATTTGAGTGTTTTCTTCTTTGCTCCAATCTGTCACATAAGGATTAAACCAGTAATTTCGCTTAATACCAGTATAATGTAAAAGTAAGTCCCGAGATAGCGGTGAAACGCTGGCTTAATCTGTAAATATTACTTCAAGACGTTGAAACGTAGAGTCAGCGTATTAGGTACACAGATAAAGACATTAAATGTTGATTGTTTTTATAGGGTGGAGAAGGAACTGCTTGTTGAAAACTTAAAGAGTAAATACCTTGGCATAACATTTTATATAAAAAAAAAGTTGAACCGATCAGGGCATAGGGCAGGTGGTAGGAAAAGGTTTCAAAATTCTTGATTTAATGAGAGTGATGAGAGGATGTTCCAGAGAAGGAAGAGGCCATTTCTTTAATATGGTGGTACAGTATGGCATCCTCATATTCGCATTCAAACACAGGAGTTAAAGCGGTTTCAAAGAAGGTCTGTTAGAATATCTCCGAAAGTGATTGCAGAACACAGTCAGTAACTAATATGACAAAGGAAATGGAATGGGAGTCACTGGAAGACGGGGGAGGCTGAAAAGAGTGCTGGGTAGTGATGTTCCGATATCGTCAAAGTATCGATACCTACTAAAATGAGTAGTACTCAAATTGTCTTACGATACTTACTCATATCAGTACTGCAAACGTATCGATACTTACTCATATCGATAGTTTTTTTAAAAATTAATGTCGAAATATAAAAATATACGTGACATGTTGCTAAATTATTTATTTTATCTGCCTAAAGTAATAAAACAAAATAACACTCAATAAACATTTTGATTTATTTATTAAAATTATAATAAAGATCACATTGTAAGCAAACTTTGTAGGTTTTGTCTTATCTTTAAATATTTATTTATTATAGTTTTAACGCTTTTAAACAATAAAAGTCCGTTTTTGGGAGGTTTAAAAAAAAAAAAAAAAAAATTGTTCCAGTTATTTTGGGGACAGCTTGTTTCTTTTGTTTGTCATTGTTTCACCCGTATTAGAAAAAAAAAAATCGATACTGACGTCGCTGCAACAATAAGATACTGTTGTG
This sequence comes from Vandiemenella viatica, assembly GCA_031002005.1. Taxonomy (NCBI): domain Eukaryota; kingdom Metazoa; phylum Arthropoda; class Insecta; order Orthoptera; family Morabidae; genus Vandiemenella; species Vandiemenella viatica. The sequence continues at coordinate 229,703,608 of CM061919.1, read as the reverse complement.
CGTATTTATACAGACAAGGAAATATAGGTTTCATTTCTTCCCATTCTGTAAATGGATTGCTTTTTAGAGACATTAGTGTTTGACAAGTAGAGACTTTGTCACTACGGTGCGTTTTATTTTTCTTTGTGATTTTTCCAGAAGTAATATTCCTGTGAAACTCTAGCTGAAGCAGCTTCTTCTTCACATGGGCTACTTAGTTGCTTATTGCTTATCTTTTAGTTTTTGTGTTGGGCTGCGCGGGAGCGACCATTGGCCAGGTATAGCAAAATGCGCGCCAAGAACGACTTTATTACAATGAAATAGGGACTAAAAATAATTTGAGGTTAGATTGCCTATTCTAAGAGTGATTTTGTTTCATTTTCAATCCTACCAACTTGATGTCAGCGGGAAATTAATTTCGCAGGCGCGACTGAGTGGCGCAGCAGGGATGATGCATTTAGAATTTAGCACCGGGTGCGTTTCGATACTTTCGATTCGATACAAGTACTTTTCTTCCAATACCGAGTAAGTATCGAATGAATTAATTCGAATATGAAAAGTACTCGGTGTCGAAACAAAGTATCGAGTACTTACTCGTATTTACTTGTATCGTAACATCACTAGTGCTGGGAGTGTACAATGCGTATATTGGTGATGAGGCTTGGAAAGATATTTGTGGAAGAATTAAGAGTAGCCCAATGAAAAGCAAGACAATGATCACAAGCTGGCACTCTATTTCAGACATAAGGGAATGGTGAAAATATTATTTTGTGGTTAAGGTGACAGAGATTGGAATAAATTACCGAGAGAAGTGATGTAAATCTTTACTAAAAACGCTGAAAGAATTTAGAATTAAAATCTGTTGGGGCAAGGGTAGGCTGGCACATGAAAGGGGGCGGGAAGAATGAGTGTATAGGGAAATTGGCACCGAAGCGTGCAGTTCGTTGCAATTAAATTAATTAATTTTTAAAGTCAATCTTATTATATGTAAAACAGTCCACAGGTTTTAGTAAACCGACAGCAGAAAAGCTTCATAATAGGTATTTTAGATTGCTAGACCACTGTGTCCCTGACGTTTAAGTTCTGTGATATTCAGGTAGTTTGTAGTTCCTGATTTTCTTCAAGTGCATCCATTTTTGTACGCAATCTCTCTCAGGATTGGTCAGTGCCGGATCTAGATGGACCAACCGGAGCACTTGCCCAGGCGGCGGCAAAATCATGTTTTTTGTGTGGTGGTGGCTCTCCAAGGCGGCAGAATCATGTTTGAACGAGCGGCAATCTCAAGTTTTTCCGAATAATCGTAAGAATTGCCCCTCTTCGATCTTATAGGAGAAGGCTCCTGCTGGTGCTCAGGCGAGTTCTAATTATTTTACAAAATTTTCAGTGTGTATATCTTAAATTGCTATCATAATAAGTGTTAAAACGCACCTGAAAGGTAGTCAATTTTAGAAATCACTCAATTCTTACAGTCGCTGAGTTACTTGTCTCGTTTACCCCAAAAATCTCATTATTGAAAGTTTTAGACGTTTAGATCATGGATCCTTAGTCAATACTCGGAACATTTTTATACCTACAATCCACTGAGATTCCTGAAAAAGAATTGATTTAATTTAATTGCAATTAAGAGCATAGTCATTGGCAATTTCTCTACAGAATTACTCTCCATTAATACAGATTGCTTAAGTAACCTATAACGACCCACCTATTTCTTCCCTTTACAAATTTAAAGTTTAAATTCTTTCAGTGTTTATGGTAAATTATTCAACACTGTTAATTCCAATTCCGCACCCAAAAAAATAAAATTATTTCACACCACTATGGTTGAAACAGTGTGCAGTTTGTGGTCACAAAAATCTTTCTCCTTGCACGTACTGCTTCTAAGTCTTCAACCAATATCCATCCTATCATCGTCGCCAATAATCGATATACACTCCAAGCATTATCTTCACCTGTCTCCCATTTCTACTGACTCCCAAACCAGCTCCTTTACCATATCATTTACTGATTGTGTTATACGGTAATTTCCACAAATAAATTTATCTGCCTTCCAACTCCTGTGCTTGATATCTATATAGTGGGTCCCTTACTACACTGTCATCTTCAATCGATAGTCTTATTAAGGTTTGTAACCCCTGATCAACCTCTCCAATCAACGAAGGATTTGGATAACTGATCGATTAAGTTTACCATAAAATGTTATGCCAAGATATTTTCTCTCATGGTTTTCAACCATCAGTTCGTCTCTCAATTTAAAATCATAATAAAATAATGCTTTTAAAACAATACAGCCGTCTTAAAAAATAAAAATAATAAATTTTTTAAAAAACTTTATACCTTTCTTAAGAGCAAAAAATCTAAATATATAATATTTTACATTACTATTAATAAAATTTTTACGTTAATCGCTTATTTCTGGAGTCGTTGCCAGCTGTCACATAGCGACGAACGAATTACTGCACTTTATTTGCTGTTCGAGGTGATACGGGGAGTAAGAACAAAAATTCCGAATACTTTGCATCATGTAGTATGGCAGACATTGTTTTTTGCGAGAGACAGTTTAGGGGAATAAATTAGACGGTATTTTAATCTGTGGCTCGGCCTCGTTGGTGGTCGAGGCAGACCTTTATCTCTGGCGCTACATTTTCAGTTGGTAGGCTGTATCCAAAAACCTGATTTCTGAAACTGACTCAGATTTAGCGTTTGAAAGAACACGTGAGGTCCGACGTTTGGTCAGACCCTGGCTGTCACGTGTAACCTCCACGGTGGGACTGTCGACGGCTTTCACCAATAGCAACGACGGATTCGGAGACTCGCGGATCCGAGTTACGAAATGCGGATTCCCCCCCGGGGGTCTAGAGCGTCCGCCAGCCGCTGCTGACCAGAGATAAGAGACGTTGATCCCGTGGCAGCCAAGGTCAGTGGAGGGGACGCGGACAGTGTCCAGGGGTGAGCGCCTCAGTGTACCCGCCGTCACGGACCACGAAACTGCTGCGCATAGACAACAATCAACATGTGAGTACCGCACCGTGTCGTCTTAGTTGGACAACAATGTTTCAGATCTATTGGTTCAGTAGTTTTTATACCAATGACGTTGGTACAGTTACAAAGCAGGTCACTGGAACTTTTTGAACTACTTTAATTTTTTGTTATTATTTCATTTTACGCCTCTTCGAAGGCGCTGTCATTCTATCTCATGCTACCATTATTGGCGAGGGAGATCAGCAAAACGGGAATTACATATAAAAAAACCGCATCAGCATTTTTTTTTTTTTTTTTTTTGAGTTGTTAGAACTGAGATCCGGAATGCAGAATGCTCGACAGGAATCAGAGCTCTGGCTCTTTTCAGTATAATCCTGTAAGTCACTGTTAACCGCTATGTTACCTCATTATACTATAATAAAAGATGAACTGGTGTTACAATGCATTCTTGAGTCTTTCGGCAACGCGTTGAAACATTCCGCACACCTTATTCTATGACAGGAATAGAGTTAGAAGGTTTATCAATTATTAGACACTTTAACAGTCAAACAGTAAGTTGTTAGTCGTTTTATTTTATTTTTTCTCATTATACTCACCTGCATGTGAAATATACTACAGTTAACATTTTCGATAAACCCAGTGAAATAACTTAAAATACGAGTTTCATCCCATTCTATATTAATGTGTTTTTGGTACTGAAAAGTCTTGTGGCGCTGCGAATCTAGTAAAGGGTTTTTAACTTACTTATTCTGAAGACATAATGTATTTACGTATCGCAGTAAGATTATTAAGCAAAAGTTCTTAAATAATCAGCCGGATCATCCGAACTTTTCTGGCGTACTATCTCTGTCTGAAAAGTCGATTATTCTGATCAATATTTTAAATTACAATGCTTAACAAAAAAATTAATCTCGTAAGAAACTCATACACGTTTGCAGAAGATGAAGACGGTCAAATTTTCGTGAAATTTTATTTTCCATAATTTGCCGATAAAGATGCTGTATATGATTGAGACCGAAATATTTTTATTCCCTCTAACTTCCATTAACTGAGATTTAATTTGTCAGAGGTAGAGAACAATGAAAGAATATCTAAGCATTGTATATATCCCGGGACTCGATTGTATACGTCCACTTTAGAGCACGGGAGCTATGCTTTATCCTGTTGATTGGTTTAAACATTAAATAAGAATTTTTCTTGTTGAATGATTAAAGGAAAAATATTTCTTTTTCTTGATTCCATTGCCTATGATTTTCTTTCAGAGAAAGTTTGTATTAAAACAAATACCATACGTTAATGGCGCATCTCTGAGGCGTCAAAAACCTTGCGCTCTTCTGGAAAGAAGTTTATACACGTAGTGTATCTCGACGTTCGGCACATGTGATCATTACCTAACTTTTTCATGCTCTAATTAGATCATTCAAAATTTTCTCTGAATCAAAACGAACGAAGAGGACGTTAGCAAATACGCAGGAGACAATACAGTATACTTCTATGTGCTGGTCCATTGTAAAATTTGAGAGACACTCACGTCATTATCCTAAACTCGATGTTTTCTTGGAGTCACGGATCCTTCGCCTCGGTATCGAGTCCAATGTTTATCTCCGCTGACCACTCAAGTACCGTGTGACTCGAAAGCTGCTGGAAGCTCTCGTTTATGCGTTTAATTCTCCTCAGGAAAGAAGGCACTTTATACGTATGCAATAAGGGCATTGATTAACGATGGTTTGTTCCATTCACAGGAGAAAATGATGCAGGGAGCTAAGGAGTGGAGCAAATCAAATTTTTGGAATATGTGGGCGCAGAATCCGTTTATAACTGCAATAAGTCAACATCTGCTGCCTTTTTTGTGTATAGTTCTTTGGTTTAGAGACGTGCGTGCATTCATTGTGTGAGTTTTGTTGTTTGGGTGTAAAGATTTGGGCTGGGGTGGGACTTTGTGTGGTTAAATCAACAGAAACGATGACGTTTTGGAATGGTTTTATTGAATATGGTTCTTAATAATGAGCCTCAATTACTTTTATTGTAGTTTTTGAGCTTAGTGATAGAATCCTCCGAAAATTGTAAGGTTTTATAAAAATGGTTAATAGTTTTCAAATATTCTATTAACTATTTGGTTGGTTGGTTAGAATGTACTGAATTTGTCTTGCTCCAGAAAATCTTTAACAACACCTCAAATTTCGAACTGCAATAGTTTGATGGGGCACTATTACGTTTTTCTCATAGCTGTAAAGAGAGTTATGATCACTGAGCTCCAGTAAAATATGTGGAATAAGTAAAAAAGTTTTACTACCGTTGCTGGTGAAGCCTTTTGCAAAAACATAGTAACATCAACAGTAATTTTTTTCTTGCACTGTTAGCAGAACTCCCATTTGCTGTTATATCCGCAACTGTAATAATATGAAAAAGTAAATATCTCCTCTTCCCACATCTTTACAAAAAGTCTTCAGATATTCATCGTTTTCATGACGCATTGACTAAAACACACAATTATCTCACAAACAAACTATTTGAAAATGTTCTAGTGCAGACAAAATGCGAGGCACGTCCACAAGATAAGAACCAACTGGTTCCAATAAGATTTTGTTTAAAAAATTATCGTGATATGGTGATACTAGCTTCTGCTTTGTTTGTATCGAACAAAGAATCTATTGGAATCTGTTATTGCATTTCATAAATTGTAAATCTCCTGTTTTCCATAATTTTTGCATTCACTTCAACTAATGGCGTGTGTTGTGCACATTCGGTGCTTACTTGGAAAAATAAATAAATAAATTAACATGTTACATTCAAGAACGACACAACAGTGTAACTAATTACGTGTTCAAGGGGATTCTAAGTATTGGCTAATATTGTAAAGAAGTTATAAATGAATAACCGAACAGAGTTATTACTATTATTATAATTTTTTACGCTGTAGTTAACTCTCACAGGAACAGGGAAACAATTTGATAATGGCAGTATGCTTACGTTCTGTTACTTCTAATTTTTTAAAGGTGAGAAGATTACGGAAAAGGTGTAGCGAGAAAATTGGATTTGCGCCATATTATTCCCAACAATTCCATTCAGTAATAGGTTAAAAACAAATTGCACTTTCGAAAAGTGGCATCGAACTCTGTGAAAAACAGAAAATGGAAGTGATTCATTAGCATTTTAAATGGCGCCAGACTCGTTCTTCACAACTGGAAAAGTTTGTGAAGAGACGCAACGTGGTTCTGATACCGGTTGTCTACTTTATCCAATAGGATTACTGGATTGGATAAGACAACAGAAGACGATTGCGCGGTTAACTGAAAATCTGTCAGACGAACCAAACTTTGAGATTTGTTAATCAATAATCCTGTACCCATTTCTATTATTATTATTACTGAAATAACAGTCACTTTTCAATGATTATACTTATTTATTTTCTTCAAAACTGCCTTAATCTCGTATAAATATACCTAAAATATAGAGCATCGATTTCCTGTAACAACATCTCTATTTTAAGGGTTGGCAGAAACTCTTTTGAGAGGTTTTCTTTCATCGGCAATAATCTATATGGAATAATATCAATGCACAAAGAAGGCAAGAATAAAGAGAAATCAAGTGCCGAACACAAAAATTGAGTTGGAAGAGTAATAATTTACAGGAATTATCGCTAAGCCTGCCGGTGGAAAATGAATATATATATATCACTGCGAGTCTTCCAGTATTTGCAATAAACGGATAAACGTATTGAGAAATCGTTCTGCTAACTTATTTATTTGGGCATTAAGTCATTGAGTTGACGCCAAGGCGCTGTTTCTACTTTTTTTTTTCTAGTCAGATATCTTTTGCTCTCTGAACCGCGCTATCTTTGTTTTTCTTCGATGACGAGAAAACGAATGTCGCCTGATAGGCGATTCCACCATGAAAACTAGGCTCCAAAGAGAATTATCTAGACGGGAACAGCCTCCAAAACTATCCTTTGACCGATAATCAAAAAAAATTAATCACCAAATAAAAATTTTAGAGGATCTGTGGTATTTTTTGTCCCCTGTCCCGTCCTTTCATTTAAAATAATTTTATCAAACGTCTCCTAATTATCGGAAAACTAAAAGTTATTTTGCCATCTGAAACGTTTATCTCAGATTCTTCCTCTGTTTTGGATACGGAATATCTCACTTGATCAGTGCAAACATGATTATCTTTGGTTTGGTAAAGTACTTATAAATCCTGTTATTAGAAAAGAAAAGCAATAGCAGTATGCCATAAATTTCAGACAGCTTGATTCGATGGAGTTATGTATACGTTCACAAAAATTTGGGTAATGTTTTATTATATTGATAAAGACTTGTTACACACACATAACATCTAAAATTTAATTTAGTAGACCAAAATTTGTTCAGAGAGAATTTTAATATAAAGAACGAACCTAGAAAGATTTTGTTTAATTAGCGACGGTTTAAACACCTCAAGTTTTATTGCAGTGCTAGTTTCAATCTCTAATAATTACTATTTTCAAGAACTGTAAGCAGAATTTTCGTTTTGTAACTATTATTGAACGCATAGTCAGGCCGAATAGAAACCAACATTCATTTTGGCACCCATAAATCATTGCGTAGGCTAATTTCATGTACAATTTATTTCCCTTATATTTTTTATTATTGAACGTGAATGATATATCCAACAAAATAACAACACATAGTTTGTAGAGGGCAAATGTAGGTGGGTGCAGGAAAAGGGGAAGATGGGTGTTTAGGGAAATTGCCACCGGAGCATGTGCTCCATCGCTATTTAATTAAATTAAATTAAAGAGATACATATTCATAGCAAACACGACAGCTAAATTGAGTGTAAAGCCGAATGATAGCTCCATAGATTCACAAATATACGACGTCACAACGATGAAGTTAATAACGTCACGAAGTTAAAACTGGAAAGAAGAACAGGAAACTAATTGCCACATTGAACAACGGTGGACAACTGATGAACGGTTTTATTACGATTGCTACAAATATTAGTGATTGTTCAAATTACTACGGTTCTTTCAGTTTAACCAATAATTTGACATAGTGCCTTGCAAAAAAAGCAAATGCAGAAGTTGGTAGGTATGGATGATACGTGGCAGCAAGGACTAACCAACCAGTCCCGGAAGCCCGTACTATCCGATTATTTAACACGTGTGAATGAAGCATAAACGCTTCAGATATTTGATGAGGTAAAGTTGGCAGCAGTGTAAGGCATTAAATTAAAACATTCAATTGTGGCCAAGAATGTGTCGAAAATAAACCAATTACTCGATGTTTTAAAATATCAACCTTAGAAACAATTAATTTCACAATGAATTCATCAGCGCCAGACCTACCATAAAGCAAGGAGACTATGTGAAAAATATCAGAAGTAATTTTTTTTTTTAACAGGTCAGTGTGATTCAATGAGGCGTCGCACACTGGACAACGGGTACCAACCGTTCGGATTGCGTTTTTAGGCGGTTTTCGAAATCATCCAGGCGAATGCTAGAAGACAGTGCCCAATCTCCGCCTCATAAACTAAACATTTCCCAAAAACGCAAACACACACTTATCATACAGCTGTGATTCCACGTGTTTATTGGTGGCCGAATAAGGAAAAAAATGTTTTATTTTACTTATTGTACCAAAATTTAATTTTAATTTGGATTTTAACGTACCTTGAATACCTAGAACGACTTTTCAGAAACCATGTCGGTAGCGAAAAAAAAAAAAAAAAAAAAAAAGCTATTGTGACATAAGCTCACTTTGACAGTTATATCATATACTTTCTGACGTACAGTAATGATAGAATTTGGGGAAAGAAGTGGAATTATTACTACAGTTATGAAAATGACTGCGCGTGTAAAATGGTGCAACCAAACATCCCCCCCCCCTTAAATACTCGCTTTTCATGAACTTAGACAAGATCTAAAAGTGACTCCATATTCTGCATGAAAATTAGAAAATTTGTTCTATAAAAAATTCCTTAAATTGGTAGAACTGACTCATGCTGTAAAAGCAGTAACGTAATTATAATAACAAAATAAACTTCTGTTACGAAGAAATCCTGGGTTAATATTTTCTTTTTTAGTTGCCTAGAAAGTATACAGTCACATATAGACAATGTTTGGTTGGATCGGAAGTGGTACGAAAGATGTCTTTCAGGGACAGTTGGCTGTGTGTATTATAAATGCGCGAAAATGACGTTTCTTAATATGTGGGTGAAACAAAACATCTCAGAACAAAATCCGTGATTTTACAGTTCAAAAAAATAAACTTTAATAAAACATTTAGGATAAATAGAGTCTCAAAACACAAATAGCGTTGTTTTGACGTTTGGAATGTTATTAACACGAGAACAGAGGTGGTAATCGTTCATTTTCTCGTCCAATTAGCATCTAACTATCGAGGTAGTAACTCTCAGACTTATACGTTGCTACCAAGCTAATCTATGTTTTCTCTAGTATGCTAACTTCAAATATAATAATTAGATATGCCGAAAAAAGATTATACCCCCCCCCCCCCCACCCCAAGGAATACGTTAAGTAAACTCTGATTTGCTAGAATATAAATATGTACTGCCATTTAAAATGAGAAAATGAGTCAAAATGGTAAAAAAAAAAATAAAAAAAAAATGGTAGTGTAGCCACAAACTGAATTTCTTCCTATGGTAGCACTAAAATGACTGTTTTAAATGTTTTTCCCAAGCAGACTAATTCTGGCAGTATTTAGTCTTCACGAATAAAGGTTTTTACGCAACATGTAAATGAAAACTTTCTCCAGGAACTAAATGGAACGTATTTACAAAATAAACATTTAAATCAGATAACCGAGAAGGTGGGCACAAATATTTGCATTATGAGCAGAAAGATGAGATTAAAGTATTGTAATTCCTCGTGTTAATGGACTTTAGGTAATCATATAAAAATCTATGTATGTAGACATTTCAAACGATGGAACTCGATGTAAGTCGGGTAGTTAATATACAAAATGTTACGTTCACAGTAAGTTACCTTTAGGAATGGCAGTAAACTGTCGTTCATGTTCCTCAGATCGTCAACAAACAAACCACGTATATTTACATCCACTTCGATAGTACGCTGCCGCTTATCTCCATGTTCTTCCGGTAGCTGATAACTTGATAAGTAGCCAGGAAAGGTAAACTGTAATTATAATGTGTATACATTTCCCAAGTGCAATTATGGAAAGTAAATACAGAGACGGACAGTATTTTAAAAAGTGTGCGTCAATATAAAATGAATCTGATGTGGCACAAACAGGTCGTTATATTATTATCTACAATAGTAATTTATATAGCTGGAATCGTTGATGCGTCTAGGTAAGAAAAGTCGCAGATCACTGAGTTATTTGAAACACAGTCTTCGTAAACTATTACTGTTAGTACTGTATTACTCCGCGGTTCACTGAAAGTGGGTGGCAGAGGGTCCTAATATGTAATCGTTTATGCATCATAAGGGATATGTGCGAAATGGCTCTTGGAAAAAATCTTATACTTGTTTATAAATTATTATTATTGCCGAGTCACAAATATCAAATACACAGTTAAAACATTGTGCAAATTAACTACTTTAAATACATTCCAGTTGGTGCTTCGCAACTTCAAGTGCATTAGGTGTTGCTCGAAATAGGTCATCTTGGTTGTAGCATGATGGGCACATAGGGCACTCGAGCATATGGTTAATGGTTTGGTCCTCCTTACATGTGCACTTAATACTGGTAGCATCAGTATAGCCCCATTTCACTAGATTTTCCTTGGTCTTGCCCACTCCTGTTCGTAATCGATTTAAGGACCACCAGGCGTTCCAGTCCTCTGCGTGACCAGTTGTGCTCTGCAACTGTCAGTGGTCCCGAGATGTTAGGGACTTTCATTTTCCACAACTGTACTTTTCCCTTTTCGGGTGATCCAATTAGTTCCCGTGAAGTTCTCAAGAAGCTTTTCCTGGACTTGAGTCTCTGGGCTGGTGGTTTATGGCCATGCAGTGGATGAGCGCTTTCCCGTTCTACTTTTGTCTCCTCCCACTTTGCAGCCACTTCTCTCCGTATACTAGGTGGTGGAATCCCCGAAAGCTGGTAAAGCCTATCAACTGGAGTAGACTTTAGGCAGCCTGTCACTAGCCTATATGTGTTATTGAGTGCTACATCCACCTGTTTGCTGTGAGATGGCGAGTACAAACTGGGCATGCGTATTCGGCAACAGAGTAACAAATGGCCATTGCTGATGTACGTATAGTTTACTGCCCCACTGAGATCCAACTAGTTTGCGCAGTAAGTTGTTTCTTGTAGAGATCTCCATTTTACAATTCATGCAATCCTTCTTATATGTGAGGGTTCTGTCAAGTGACACTCCCATATATTTTGGGGTGTTAGCTGTCTGAACCTCGATACCTGACCACGTTTCTTTCAACCTACGCTGAGGTTTCATATTTTTTAGATGAAAGGTACACACTTCACTTTGCACCCACAACTACCTAGCGCAGACCACTGGTGTTTGTGTTTGGTAGTAGCCTCGAGTCTCCTAACATGCATTATAGTGGTTCCCTGTCAGTAGTTGTGGTGGTGTGGCAGATGTGGTGGTTGAAAGTGGCCGATCGAGGGCATTTTCATTTTTCGACCAAAGACGTTTGTGTCCCTACATTTCACTTTGCAGCTGCAACTACCAAGCGCAGAACAATGGTGTTTGTGTGTGGTAATAGCCTTTAGTTTCCCATAGTGCACTATAGTGGTTGCATGTCGGTAACTGTGGGAGTGTGGGAGATGTGATGGTTGAAAGTGGTAACCTAGGGCATTTTCATATTTCGACCAAAGTGTTCTAAAAAACGTGTTTGATATCTTCTAGAATTTACTGGTATGTTCAGGAATGTACTAAGATGTTCAATAACGTTTTTAAATAGACTAGAATGGTCTATAATGCTAAACATTTATCAGCTTTTAGCTTTTTCAGCTATTAACAATTATACGAGTAAATAATTTATTTGCAACATTTTAGTGTGTGGACTGATTGAGGGAACTTTCACTGGCGGGTTGCTGATTTGGCAGAGAATAAAATAGGCTACTGTTTACTCTGAAAGCATTTAATGTTATGCAAAAACATAAAAATCTTCAAAATTCTTCACAAACACAATCGAAGTCGTGGGCAGCAGCTAGTCAGATAGAAAAGAATCGGTTCTGATGCTGATTTATTTTATCATACAGGTAGATAGGGTTAAGTACACGGGGAGCTGTATCTGGAAATGTTTCTCATTAAATTATGTGCCACCCCTTTTCATTCGTGAGTGTTCCGTCCTGGTAGAGATGTAGCAATCCCAAATTAGGTGTTCGTTCTGGGGGAACTGAGACGTGTGTTAAATTTCCAGTGCTGTAGCCTATGAATTCCGTCTTTACGCGGTTTCAAATTATTCTCGGATAAAGCTACTCGTATTCTTATTTTGACCTGATAAATGCTGCCACCGTTATCTCGAACATAAATTGTGAACTTGAGCAAGTTCTTCAAGGTCAGTTTGCGGTACCAGTCATTCCATCATCATACGCGCATGTATAAGGTCAGGCCAGTGACGCACTGAATGAAATCAATCCAGTGTGCTGATACTGAAAACAAAAATCTAGCAATGTTGTGAAAAAGAAATGAAAATCAAAAACCAAACTCCAGGTACAAACACGACACCAAAAATGGGGGCGAATTTATTCTTCTCAACTAATTGTTACTGAAGAGCGAAGACTTGGAGAGATTCTTTCATTATTCATGCAAATAATATCAACTACCTTTAATTTTTTTGATTAAGAGTCACTATTTTAATTTAGTTTCGCCACCTCTGGAAACTTAAGTACAGTATATCTTCAGACCCAGCAACTCTTTGTGATATCAATCGGCAGATATTTTCAAGATCTATTAATTTAATGTAGAAAATGTTACTGTCAAGTGACGATAGTAACATTTTATGGGAATTATGTTGAAAAAATCATTACAGATTCCACCTACATTTGTAATAATTCAAGTCTAAATGCATAAAATTTATATGACTGCAAAGAGTTGTTTACCAGCATTCCGGAGATACTTACGAAATGTAAGGTGAAGGACTTAAGCACTATCACGTACTCATACCGGTATGGTTTAGGTTATTTCTTGTGTCCAGTTTTCTCCAGTTAACATTATGAACGGGTGAGTCATCTCATCTTCTCAAACCACATGTCAGTAGATAGTCTACCTTCCGTAGCTTTGATTTGAGTATCAATAAATATTTAAAACTACTTTGTGGATGTTCATTGGATAATTTTTATACGGTTATAGAACGTTTCCTGCCAACCCCGGCAACGTGAAGGATAGCGTGCTAGCCTCGTGTTGCAGGGGTCACCAGTTTGAATCCGGCTCGGGCATGGGTGGTTTTAATAAGTGTTGTGGCTGTCTTGTGTCGTCTACACTATGAAGATTGTAGAATACAGTAAGTGCTCTCATAAGTAGTTTGCAAACTACATAATGACGTAGTGCTGCCTATGTTATCTCGTAACCAAATGCCATTTTTTTTAAATAAAAAATAGAACGTTGCGTAATAAAACAAATTAAGAAATCTCACAACATTAACTGTGCAGCATGTAGACCCAATAACAATAGAGCCCATACCAAGAAGTGGAAGCATTTCTTTAATGTAAACAACGAATGTAACATTTAGTCCTTCATTTACTCTAATCTTAAACGTCAATTACTTCTACAGTCGGAGAACTGCATTCTAATTTTTTTTTCAGTTGTGGCTCTCTTTGGCCACGTCTGGAAACTACAAGTAGTGCAACTTCCGACTCCTTGAAATTACAGCGCGCGTTCTGGTTTCAATCAAGAAATTTCGTCAGGATCTACTGAATTAGTGTTGAGAAATTAACGTTGGGGTTGAAGATAAACAAAATAGAATAGCGGCATATTCTGGTCAAAAAGTCAAGGCTAAATACAGAAATCATACAAGTTTTAAAACATAGTACCACCAGCATTTAAACGATATTCACGAAATGCCGTAATAAGTGAATTAAATGATGTCAGAAACGGACATTCTCCTTGACTGTGGCAGAGCACGTAGAGCCCACGTGATAGTCCAGTCGTGGCCGCTATAAAGTGAAAAGTTAGAGGAAAGGTGAATATATCTCTTACCTGCGATGTAAGTAACACGTAATGGACCTGTCCCGTGAGCTCACGAACTGTCACCTGTGATTCAACCAGGAATCTTCAGTAGAATCACTGTCACCAATTGGTTTATGCTTCCATCAAAGCTCACTTAACTACGAAAATGACGAGTCGTCTATTTTCAATACTTCTTCGTCTATTAAAACTTGTAAAAAATAACGAGGGTTATAAATCACAATCTTCTTGATTTGAACAGGTAGCGACAAAATGAAATATTACAAAATGTATTACAAATGTTTATAGGAGTCAACTAGCTCTTGAGTATCAGCGTGCAAAAACGAACTTGCAATGGTCTCGTCATGCGGCGGTTTTTAAATAAATCAAACAAGACTCTTGAAAATGTGTTAACTGATAGTGTCCTACTATTGGAATCAGATTCAGTAATTTGATAAGGCATTCGAGAGGACGCGGGTTCGAATCCCCGTTCGAGCATCCAGATTTGGGTTTTCCATGGTTTCCCCAAATCACTCAAGGCGAATGCCGGGATGCTTCCTTCATGGTTGTATAGTATGTGACCGACATTTTGAATATAAAATACAGGAGATGGAGAGGGAGCAAAAAAGGGCTGCTAGATTTTTTTCTAGAAATTATCGCAGAATTCGGTCAGTAACAGATATGATAAAAGAGCTGGAATAGGACTCATTGGAAGACAGGGTCATGGGAGTGCACAAGAATGTCAGGGATTGAAGTAAGTTACCAAGAGAAATGATGAATAATTTACCAAAAACTTTGAAAGAATTAGAAGCTGAAACTTGTAGAGCGCAAATGTAGGAAAGGTTGAAGATGGGTGTGTGCTCTCCATTGCAATTCTTACTAAATTAAATTTAATTAACTGTTCTTGTTGACAATTGTACGTGTGAATGAGTGGTGTGACTTTACCACTGGTGCTGGAGGTTCACAGCATGCGAAGAACTAGTTCCACCCGTCGTCTGCTGAAAGTGGACCATCTGCTAATAGTAGGAAGCTCTTTTCTGCGAAGTTCCGGCGTTGTGGCCAGTGTTCATCACCAACGCGCCCGAACCAACAGACTGCCGTATCAGAACAGAAGCAAAGTTACCCTTCTCCTCGCAGGACTCTTTCAGTCAAGTGACAATAATATATAAACACTTCTACCAGTTATTACAATATCTTCTGGTTGTCCCCACCAACTCAAACATCGATCGAGAACTGAGAGACTCTTTCACCTAGATCGTACGTGCCTCGTGTTCAGTTTGTCAGATTTTTAGCTGGAGTAATTTATCGATTCTCAGAGTCCTGATTTCATCCTTGCTTTGTACTTAAAGAAATACGCTAGGAAGTGATTCTTCTCCTCGCCACACAGTTGCTTTCGTGCAGGACCGGCAAGCCTCTCCCTTCTTTTCCCAGTCCAGTCATGCCACTGGGATTCGTTGAACCTTCCAGGATTGACTCAATCATGCAACAATCACATACAAATATAACTACCAGTTCTTTGCAAATCCTTCTGGTTGTTCTCTGGCTCTCCCCAACAACTCTTTTATTGATAGAGAAGTGAGAAACTCTTCCCGCGCGATTGTACGTGCCTCATATTCGGTTTGCCAGATTTTCAGCTGGAGTAGCGAATAATTTATAGGTTTCTGAGATCTCATTTGAACCTTGCTGTACATTGAAAGACATCCGCCTGTCCCGTGGATTCATGCACTGGATGCAATTAGCTAGGCATGCACACACACATTTGTGCGCCAGCAATTCCGTGGCGATCCATATAGACGATAAAATGTGTGTGTTAATTGTCTAACGACGAGCCGCATCACAAGCCAAATAACAATCGTTACAGATTTGAACGTGGCGAGCATGCGCGACGGTAACCATACACACAGATATCTCACTTAACAATTTACTCGCGGCAGATAATACTTGCTTAGTGTCTAACAAGTTAAGTAAGATGAGCAGAGAATTCGTAGCTCATTTAATTGTGACATATCAACAACATACTCCATTGTGAAAGGTGGAACCAAAAGAGTATGGGAACAGAGGTTTAAAAAAATTGGATATAGTTCTTTGATAGAGGTTTGTGAGAAATATAGTATAAAAGTTGATAGTGCATTAATAAAAAAAAAGAAAATCCACTCTTTGCGGAGTAGTTTTCGCAAGAAATATATTTAAAAAAAATGAAAATTCGACAAGAAGTGGAATAGGCGAAGATAAAATCTACAAACTAATTTACGATATTATTACGACTAATGAGAGACAACACGAAGCAATGGACAATATCAGGAATACAGGAAGCCCAAATTATGAAGGGGAAGATGTATCTGTGCATTTATGTAATACTCAAGAAATCTAAGAAAATGCTTTTCAAATAGTACAATATGATCGTGTTTATAATCTTCCTGCAACCACTTTATTTGTCATACTGTACGTTTCTATTTCTTTTTTACAGCTCTAATATAAGCTGCTGCACGAATAAATACTTTTTGTGTGTGTAGAACTTAAAAACATGATTCATTTCAATATTGTCACGTCGCTTGTAACATAACCTCACTACACTTGGCTCGCAATGTTTTGGAACTCCCAGTGAGCCGCGAGCCAGGAAATCATGACGGATAAATCCGTAGAAGACTACCATAAACACAACAATTTGACCGCGGCGAGCCAAATGAACGACAAATGTGTGGAACTGATGTTCCTGTGTATGGGCACTGACAAGTATAGACTCGTCGCGAGAATATCCGCGCGTAAATGTTTGGCGAGCTTACTCCCACGCAAATGTGTATGTGCATGGGCAGCCATTGTTTTCAGCACTTCGGCAGGAAGTCACACTCCTCGCTACCCTTTGGCACTTCGTGTCGCATTTTAAGCATGCAGGTGGTTCCACTGGAATCTCCACAAACGAGTGCTAAAAATCTTTCGAAAATCGAGAATACAAATATTGTTTATTTATTACACAACAACCTAATAACTGCAAATAGTTAACGGGCTTTACCAAACTGAATTAGATTAACTTTTAAAAGAGTTTTTGGAGCAATAAACAAACTGAAATACATCGAATTACAGTCAATATGTCTTCGTGTAACTGTCGAACCAAAAATACTACCAATTTGACTATTTTTAAAAAAAAAATAGATTAAAAGCGTTGTTCCATTTCGAATGGTCTCAGGCAGGGATGAACAATGCGTCCTCTCGGTCAGCGGAGTCCCAGTGAATCAGCGTTTGTTCTTAAGAGTATTAATGACTCACCCAATGGGACATTCAGTAAGAGAAACGACTAATTTTAATGAAATCTCCGTCATTCACTACCCGTCTCTTCACCCTCCTCTCCATTCCAGTGTTCAGGACTCAGTATGTCTTGCAACGTATGCAATGGACTTTTATTTAGGAAATTACCAGCGACAAACGCTAGTAGATGACACGAAGATCTAGCAGAAGCGGTGACACTGCAGAACACTAATATTGGTAGAACCAGGCCGTACTTAATTGTAACATCTACCTAACTGACAATTTTGCTGTCAACTTTATCATGGTAGATCTGCAGGCATTCTGGAGAGTGTTTATTCGATCCCCAGTCCCGCCTTCTTAACTTCGGTTTTTGACTGCTTTTCAAAGACATTCAAGGAAAATAAGGTAGACACGGTTGTTCCGCCAGAAGACCCTGGCTGAATTCTTTTCGCTGTTATTTCCCCTCAATGCGCTCTTAGAAGGTGATGAGAATAGCCTTAGATATAAAACATTTTAATTTAAAAAAACTAATAAAACAGACTTGTATTATGTAATTTCCAGTAAACAAAAGTAAATACGCACAACAAATAAATTTATTTTACCCCTCAAAGGGGGTTAAACCTACACAGCATTTCCTTTTTTGTATACATAAAATATAAATCATACAAATACACAGTATGTCAT
This sequence comes from Vandiemenella viatica, assembly GCA_031002005.1. NCBI lineage: Eukaryota > Metazoa > Arthropoda > Insecta > Orthoptera > Morabidae > Vandiemenella > Vandiemenella viatica. The sequence continues at coordinate 229,685,629 of CM061919.1, read as the reverse complement.
GTTTTGTGTACAAAAAATCAAAACATACAAATAAAGACATGCTGTGTCAGGTTGTTAGATTATTTATCTGAACACTTCTTTGAAATGTTGCTCTGTCGAAGAATGTTGAGGATACCATGGACAGACTATGTCACAAATGTCGAAGCGCTCCGAAAAATGAAAATGGATATGGAAGTATTGACCATCGTCAATACACGGAAGCTGCAGTACCTTGGTCACACCATGAGGAAAAACAGCTGCTACCAACTTCTAGGGTTTTTAGGTTTTCCGCAGCCATCAAGGTGAAAATCGTTACGGTCTCCAATCTCCGCCTCGTAAACAAACAAAAAATACATGTATCAAACACAGAACACAGTTACACCTTTCGCAGACAAGTGGAAACACTTCAGTTCCTCCTTTAGAACGTAGCACTACCTGGCAGTAGGTATAAATGCTTGGCGTCGGCCGTAAGATCAAAGCTCCAAATTTTACCATGCCAATGATGAGTAAAATTCATCAAAGGCAGCCGATCCCTAATGTTACGAAAAGTTAGTGAAGAAAAAGAAGGCCAACTGCGACAGTCTCTAATATAGATGAAAATACCAGGAAAGAGAAGCGCTGGTAGGATACGAACTTAACGGGTATAAGAAATATCAGAACCTGGACTATCCAGACAACTACTGCGCTATTCCGATCATCAACGACAAGATAGCCAAGATGGTTGTGGACATAAGGGACAGATGGAGACCAGAAGGGGGGGGGGGAAAGAAGACTACTTTTTTGTGTGACTGCGCCTATTACTTCATAGTGGGTTAAAGGTCTCAAATCCTAGTGGGTCTTCCGGAAAACTTACACAGGAGTACTTTCCTTGAAGACTGTCGGTCTTGGGATTTTGACGTTCGTCTATAGACTCAGCAAGTTCATTAGAACGTTAACGAAGATAAAGACCTGTTGTATAAGTTGGCCTCTGGCTACATAACTCCGCAGTAAGATCGGTCGCTTCCAATGTGACTACTGTTGCACTTGTTGAGAAATTGCCGTACCTCGGTTGCAAAAACCGAGCATGGTGGGTGAATTGTTAACGCTCTGGCCTCGCATTGGGGAGGACGTGGTTTCGAATCCCCGTCCGGGCATCACGATTTGGGTTTTCCATGGTTTCCCCAAGACACTCCAGGTGAATGCCGGGATGCTTTCTTCAAAATGGCCATGGCCGAATTCCTTCCCATTCCTTATCCCCACTCCCATCCTGCTTCTAATGACCTTAGCCGTCGACAAGGCGTAAAGCCGTAAGTAAAAAAAAAAAAAAAAAAAAAAAATTGAGGAAATGGACTTTGGTCGAGAAACGACCGAGTCGAAAGATAAAAGCGAAAATTGTTCTCATAACTCTGACAGTGGAATGCATGGTACATTGCTGCTAAGAATGTAGGTTAGGCAATCCGGACGAGGGTTCCTGGAACATATCCTACATGTAATTCGTCAACGGTTGTGGTTCAAACTTGAAGGAGCCCCACCTCGCTTTGGACTTAGGGTTGGTGAATACCTGGATCAGATATTTCCTGAATAACGGATAGGCAATGGAGGGATTTTTATTGTATTTTTTTAATGGCATTTGGCTTCTCTTAGGCCATACCATCAGCTCAAGTATGAGTTGAGTTCATCCAGTGTCTTCAGTTTCTCCATTGTGTATATTATGTTTCAAGTAATTCTAGACACCACAGGACGGAAACGACAAGCACACTCACATACAACACTTAAACACCCATACCCTCGTCCGGACTCGAACCAGTGACCCTACGCTACCGAGGTCAGCTACAGTGGAGGTCCTGTTCCGTGGCTAGCCCGTTCACCTGGTCTCACCCGCTTGATTTCTTCTTGTGGGGCCGTTTGCAAAGTCTCGAGTACGACGAGGACGAGGGTCTCCTGGCAAGAATTTTCGCTGCCTGTGATACCGATCAAATGATACCGGGGATAATAGGACGTGTACGACAGAACTTTGCGCGATGATGCTATGCCACCATTGACGCTGAGGGACGCCATTTTGAACAACTGTTGTAAATGTATGGGCTTGTAAAACCTGTGCAGGTAAACGGAATTAATTATTACGCCGTAGACTTAGGATTTTCGGTATCTCTGACATCAAGTTACGTGCGCCGTTACTAGTTCATCAACAAATAAAATTATCTGCGGGTATTGGGGAGTATTCAGCAGAAATTCTGTAAGTCATGATCAGGGTTTGAAAATTGGAGCCCTTACTTTAAGCGCTGCGCGAGGCTAAGGCAGAACTTGAGTAGTTTTTTGCTTGGTCGTTTCCGGATCAGGGACTCTTACCTCAAATTGATTCATTTAGCCATTCCTGATAGTTTGTAACATCACGGAATCACCCTGTATACATTTTCGCAAATTTCTCGATCTGCAGCGAAACTGACGTCACTACAAGCTGCGGTTCTCCAGCTATGGTGCAAGAAATTTCCCTAAGGGGGCATCCATAAATTAGGTGAGGTGTTTTTCCGGAATTCTGGACCCCCCCTTTTCTGGTGAGATCTGGTCCGACGAGAGAAACCCCCCCCCCCCACCCTAAAAATCACTCTCGCAACTTTCTGAGACCTTTTTTTAGGTCTCACCACTTCCAAAAATTTTAAAAACCTCACGTGAGATTTTCGCTGACCCCCCCCCCCTTTCCCCTTGGTGAGATTTGTTGAGATTTCGCCTGACCCCCCCCCTATTTCACCTCACATAATTCTTGGACGCCCCCTAACGACATCTTCAAACATTGCTCCATAAGCTAAATACACTAGAAATGCCTCTCAACTCTACAAATAAACATCCAAAATAAGCTCAGGCAGCCTTGTCTTTCAGTCAGCAAAGGAATGATCCCCTTAATGATATCCTTAAGCCAGCCCATAACGCGTGGTTTTATAAGCCGCGTCATGTATCCGAACTATACGGATCAGCACTCGCCACTGCTTAGCCTTCGCCGCCTCCCCAGCGCCTTGCTTAGGGTTGTTTCAGCTACCCGGGCGTTTGATCTTTACCTACTGAACGACGGATAGACGCGCATCATCCCTGTCAGTGCAGGCCATCCCGAGGCCCGCTGTTGATTACTGGGCCGTCCCGGCCGGCAAATCCACGCGCCGTGGGAATCCAGCTAGAGTGACTGTGTGGAACACCTGTTGCAGGGTGGGACAGCCCGGACGACGTGCGCCCGACCCCAGCCTGGCGAGGCCGCGCTTCTCAGCAGCCATGCGGTACTCCGAGGAGACGCCGTGGTGAGCTGGACCCCGCGCCATGGCTCTCGACTTCGTAGCGGGCTGCGTCGGGGGTGAGTACTAACCCACTGAAAACGAGTGTTATTCTGCAGCTATGTATCAAATCCTTGCCTACCCAGATTGGTGGATGTGGCATTCAGCGAGACATGTCGCATGATCACAGAATGTCTGCGTCCATTACCTGCTGGTTTGTGATACTGAAAATAATCAACAAATGACCAAGGCAGGGAATATATCTGTCCCATTATTTGCCTAGATATCAGCAAGGGCGCCTACTCCTCATAAGAAGAAAGGATTTTTGGAGGTGTTGACGAGATACTTGCAGGATCATCACAGCAGTGTATGAATTCAGAGATGATGTACAAGAACTGGGTGTAACAATAAGTAATTTATACCAGATGAGCGGCTCTGTCCGGGTCGTCATGATAAGTTAGTGACTTTAAAGGCTCTCAGTAGTCTTTCTGAAGTCATAAGGTGCAAAACCAGCCATCTGAGATGAGGCTGCCATGTGGAGGCCACGCTGTGCGAAAGCGTTGAATAAGAGACCACAGTCCTTTTTCTTCAGTACAGATTTCTTCCAGTAGAGTGGAAACCATTGTTTAGGGACACTAGGCACACTTCAAGAGGCCAAATTTTGGTTATTAAAGTGAACTGTGACTTATACCTTCCGGGTTTTATGCTGCGACCATTGTTTTGCCAACTTTTCAGTTCCCACCAGGGATTTTCGTCAAAGCCTGCAGGATAATCTACAAAACAGCTGTTAATATGTACTTCTTAACTTTTGGATAAGATTTGATTGTTATGTTTATCAGCAGATAGTGTATGTAACCCAACAGATGGTATGAATGAGTTTTGACCTTTATGGACTTTAGGAAACGTGTTTACCCAGAAAAGGACATTTCCACATCTGACTCAATGTTAAGTTAAATAGATTCCCCAATTTTAGTCCTAAAAATCCCCTTTTAGCAAAGTAAAATTAGGGAATCCATTGATATTTTGGAACCCCCAAAAAATTTATCGGAGATGAGGGCTATGGAGTGCGTCACATGTGGAAATGTGCGTAAGGATAAACCTGTTGCCTAAACAAAACAAAATCGCTTTGCCATAGAGGACGAAATTCATTCAAAATATCTCTGGAGTAGCAAGGTAAAACGATGTAAACCTCATAAACATGCAGATGACTTGAAACGAGACATAAATCACTATAAATAACGATTAGTAATATACAAGTAATGGAAATGATACTGTTTTGTTAGAAAGTATCGTCGCTGGTTTTTGCGAAGCTATTGGCTTCGTTATGACATGATATGGACAGGCGCTTCCTCTTGCAAAACACCACGATGACGTCGCGTGACCCTCCGATTACCACAGTCTGATAACTTTGGACGATTGCCATTATCTCTTACGACGGTCACATATTGAATCCTCTCACTTGACAATTCGCGAAACGGAATAATTTTTCTTATTTACCACTTTTGCTTTATAAGGTGGCCATACTATACATTGTTTAATTTATTTACGACGTGTTAATTCTAATGCCTTCTGCATTGAACTCTCATGTAATTTTCGATTCTAGAGAGGATCCAATGATATTGCTTATGCTCCGTTGGCCATTTTCCAATACATCTATTTTTTACATTTATTACTTTTAGTCTTAAATTCTATGAGTGTCATTTCCTCGTCCACCAACTTTAGCCATTTACAAATTTTAAATTCTTTCGGTGTTTTTGTTAAATTATTCATTTCTTTCGTTGGTAATCTGCTATAATCCATGACTCACTGACCTTCGGAAGAAATTATTTCACACTATTTTATGACTGAAATCGAGTCCCAACTTGTGGTCATGGTCTTCCATTCCCTTCCATGCACTACTAATTCTTCTACCAATACTCTTCCAAGGCTCATCACCAATATATGAATTGTAAATCCAACACTCTTCACCCTCCTCCTGTAATTAAATTACTCCAAATCCAGCCCCTTTATCGCATTGTGTTTTGCAGTAATTTCAACAAATACATCTACCTACTATGCTTTTCACGCCATCCAACTCATGTATGTGACACCATAAATTTGGGTCCCATACTACATCACCATATTCAAGCTTCACTTCCCTGGTCACTACCACCATCGCAAATAAATGATGAATTATGAAACCTTTTTCCACGATTTAGCCAATGTGAACGGCGCAATTAAATTTACTATCAAAAGTTATACCAATATATTTACACTCCTGGTTTTCAACAATCAATTCCTCTGACAATTGTTTCTTGAAAATCGTACTCTCTCTAAGAATATTTTGTAAAGTCATATTCTCAATCTGTACGCGAAATTTTAAGCTTATTAAAGTTTTTTTTTCTTTGTGGAATTTTCAACTTGTGGTTGCGATTGTAATAAATATCTTTTAAAGTTAAGAAAATGTTATTCATTTAATTTAATTTAATTTAATTGCAATGGATCACAGGCTCCGGTGGCAATATCTCTAAACACCCATCTTCCCCTTTTACTGCAACCACCTACATTTGCCCTCTACAAATTTTAATTTTAAATTCTTTCAACGTTTTTTGGTAAATTATTCATCATTTCCCGTGGTAACTTATTCCAATCCCTGACACCCTTACCTAAAAATGAAAATCTTCCCACACCCTAGTGCCTGAAATCAAGTGTCAGCTTGTGGTCATGGTCATCTTTTCCCTTCCATTCACTACTTTTCATACCTACAGCAATATCTTTCCATGCCTCATCACCAGTATACGCCCTGTACACTCCCATCACCCTCTTCACCCCTCCTCCTGTCTTGCAATGAATCCCATTCCAGTTCTTTTATCATATCTGTTACTGATTGCATTCTGCAATAATTTCCAGAAACAAGTCTAGTACCCCTTTTTTGCACATTCTCAAAATGTGGGTCCCATACTCCACTACCATATTCGAGCAATGGTCTGAGCTATGTTTTGTAACCCAATTCCTTTACTTCTCTCGTACATCCTCTCATCACTCTCTCCAACAAGTGCAGCATTTTGAAACCTTTTGCTGCCACGTTTCCTACCCCGTCGTTCGGTCATGTATCGTCGTAATATAAACTGCAGATTTTAAGACAGATCCTAAGATTTTAGATTGGGAAAACTCCATCAAAATTTGTTGTGTTTGCGTGATGTGATTTCATACAAACCCTCGGAGACAACCCACTACAGATTTATGTAAAGTTATGAACAGCACAAATAACGTCATCGTGGCAAATGGTGAAAAGTAATCTCATGCTTATCTTGTACTTCGGTAGGACCCATCTAATCTTCCGCTTCTTTAGCCGTGCAGGTACAATATACCAAGCATCGTGTGCGAGCTACATGTTGAAGTAAATCACAAAATGTAAGACACGTTGATATAAAATTGATCATGTAGTAAACAATATTTCGTTCACAATGCTGCCCAAGAAGTAGACAATGGCCATGAGCGATCAGTTGATAGTGGATTTAATTGCACAGAAAGATCAAAGAGTCATGTCAAATAACAAGTTAATAATTATTTCGTAAAAAATTAATCTTGAAGGATGGAAATTAAAGTTTATTTTTCGTAGAAATAGCTGTAAGTTTTGTAATATCTCGATAGGTATAATATATACTTCCTATAAAAAATAGAAAAGAAGTTTTCGTAAAATGTTTTGGCAGTATATCCAACGCCTCTACGTTTGACCCCACTCAAATTGCATCCCATTTGAGACAATTCCACCATGACTTTCTCCGTGTGGGAGTTATCAGCTCGTAGACCTGGCGGTACAGAGACCAAGCTGCCCTAATGACCGACCCCAGGGACTCAGCGGGTCAAAGGTCAGCCGGCATCTCAGCTCGTTACAAGAACAACTCGCGTTTCACACAGGTGACGTGGCGGCCTTTTGATGTCACTCGATACACTATGCTCTTCTTGCTCCTCCTCACATGAAAGTATTGGTCCTTCCTACTAATTGATCTATCACAGTTAGAGTAATATACTTCCTGATGTGTTCAAAGATTCAGTCTCGAAATTTCAGTAAAACGGCTACATGTTTTCAAAGTATCTAGGAATATATGTTACGTAGGTTGACCACAATGCGGCGACTTGAATACGTTGACAAATCACATTGCGCAGGTATTAAAAAACGGCCGGAGCTAAAGACTTTCTACGAGAGTGAGTCAAATGAAAACCTTAAATTTGCAATAAAAAAAAATCGAAATTTCGCGCCGTTATCCTGTAAGTTGGTAAGCGTGCTACAAGCAGCGTGCAGAATGGCCCGTAGGTGGCAGCATAGTGCAGATGCACAAATACCGTCGCAGTATCAGTATAAAGATGGCTGCCCCACTTGAGACTTGCACCAGGGAAGAACAGCGTTCTGTTAATCGGTTTTTGAGTAGTGAAGGTGTGAAACCTATTGAAATTCAGCGACGAATGAAGGTTCAGTACGGTGATGCATGTTTTTCACAGCAGCAAGTCTACGAATGGAGTAGGAAGTTCGCAAATGGTGTGACTTCAGTGGAAGATGCTCCTCGTCCAGGTCAGGCACAACGAGTTGTGACTCCACAGAACAATGCAGCAGTTGAAGCCATAGATGGAAAACCACCGAGAGAACTGAATGACATTGCAGCATGTTTAAAGATTAGTCATGGTTCAGCACACCACATTGTGCATGATGTGTTCCAGTTTCACATAGTGTCTGCAAGATGGGTGCCACGGCAGCTGACTCCGGAAATGAGAGAACGACGTGTTGATGCGTGTGAAGAACTTCTTCGGCGCTTTGAACGACAAGGTGATGGCTTCCTTGCAAGAATCGTTACTGGGGACGAAACCTGGGTTCACTTCCACCAACCGGAAACGAAGAGAGCGAGCAAGGAATGGCGTCATTCCTCATCACCAAAACCAAAGAAGTTTCGAACAGAACCATCAGCAGGGAAGGTTATGCTGACTCTCTTTTGGGACGAAAAAGGCGTCATTTTTGAGCATTACATGCCTAGAGGGACCACTGTCACCAGTGCATCATACACAGATCACCTAAAAAATTATCTTCGGCCTGCAATCAAATCAAAGCGACGTGGATTGCTGTCATCAGGTGTCCTTTTGCAACATGACAATGCAAGGCCCCACACTGCCCGTACAACAGTTGCAACAATCACAGACCTGCATTTTGAGTGTCTTCCTCAACCACTATACTCACCTTACCGTGCCCCAAGTGATTTCCATATGTTTGGACCACTCAAAGAAGTAATCGGAGGAAAGAAGTTGCGTTCTGATGAAGAGGTACGCCACGCGGTGCATAAGTGGTTGCGCGGACTACCAAATGAATATTTTTTCTAAAGGAAATTATACACTTTGTAAGCGCTCGAGGACTTACATTGAGCGTAGGGGAGATTATGTTGAAAAGTGATACAGCTTTGTATCACTTCTGCACAATAAATAACATTTAAAAAAATATTTAAGGTTTTCATTTGACTCACCCTCGTATATTTTACATTCTTAAACACATAGAAAGTATACCTTTTGCAGTTCTCTAAAGATGTCACTTGTTTCGTAAACAAATTTGAATTTTTGGAGTATCTACGACAAACGAATGACACTGCTGGGACAAGATTAGCAGTGTTCTCATTTCGTGCAATTCTGCAGTGATGCAGGATTTTTTCTTCTCAATGCATTTTAGATAACTGAAGTACTACGTGACCCTGAATGAAAACTTCATAGTAGATAGAGTAGTCAATAATTGTTTTGATATGAATGGAGCTCCTCGATATCTACAAAATCTGAATACATTACAAATAAAATCGAAGTAGGTATCGGAAAGTGGCTTCTGCTGCTGCTGTTGTTGCAAATGCCGTTTCTGTTGCTGTTTTTGATGTTGTTACTGCTATTGTTACTGTGTGTTGTTATAGTAACTTGTGATGTTTCCGTTGTTGTGTCTATTGTTACAATTTCTGTTGTAACTTTTGCTGGTGCTGTTAGTGTTGTGCTGTTGATACTGTTGTTCCTGCTGCTGATTCTGTTGCTGTTGACGATTCTGTGGTTTTTATTGTTACTGCTGTTGGCTGCTGTGTTGCGTTTCTGCTTCTACTGTTGCTGTTGTTGATACTTCTGTTGTTATTGTTGTGACTGCGTTTGTTGTTAGCGGTGTTATAGCAGCTGTTTCTGTTGAGGTTATGGTTAAAGTGACTACTGTTATTGTTTGTTAATGGTTGTATTTCTTGATGTCGTGTTTGTTGAATTTGTTCTTTTTTTTTTTAACTGCCTAACGTCTCTTAACAGCGAGGTCTTTCGAGACGGGAAAGGATGGGGGGGGGGGGCAAGGAATGGGAAGGAATTCGGCCATGGCCCTTTAAAGGAAGCATCCCGGCATTTGGCTGGAGTGATTTGGGAAACCAAGGAAAACCCAAATCTGGATGCCCGGACGGGGATTCGAACCGCCGTCCTCCCGAATGCGAGGCCAGAACGCTAACCGTTACACCACCACTCTCGGTTTGTTCTCTTTCTTCTGTCTTCTGTCAGCGACGACAGTAAATAACCGCCTATGGGTCTCAACAACGAAGAGAGACGAAATATGCGCGGAACAAAAAGACCAGTGAAATACGGTCTAAACTAAAACCACTTTGCTACGTTTTTAACAGAAATACTCCATGTGTAATAGATGTGCGTCTCGAGTTGTTTAACAAACGTAAATAGATTTTTGTACCTAATATACTCCTACATCAGGGAATTTTTCTACCTACAAACGATGTGCGTTGAACGTTTAGGGAATGAGAAAGATACGAGACTATAATTATTTGACCGTTCAGTTGTTAGTTGATTCAGGAGCTAAAAAACAGATCCAATACCGAAATCGACCTTATCGTACGTTTATTCGTCTGTACCGCGTGACGTTTATGACAACACATAAAATTTACACATTTAGTACCGATTACAGAATTTCTGTGTTAATATTCTAAAGCGCGGTTTGCATTGTATGTTATCACATCAAAATGATGCAGTGTCCCCCAGTCAGTTGGTAAATCTGGCCATGGTTTCCCCAAATCACTCCAGGCGAATGCCGGGATGCTTCATGCAAAAAGTCCATAGCCGAATTCCTTCCCGTTCCTTGTTCCCAGTCCCATCCCGCCTCTAATGACCTTGACGTCGAAGATGAGTAAAACCATAAGTAAAAAAAAAAAGTAGATAGATCTGGCGACCAGCCTTTAGGTTTTCGCCCTTCTCTACCTACCCAGTAACTACACCATGGGAAATCAGTTGCGAAAACCACAAGAAGATATCCTGCTGGTATTGGGCGATGGCAAAAAGGGAAATATGCACCTCATAATTACCATAATGTACCACACGTCTCGAATACAGGTAACCATTTAGTTGTTCCCAGGTGATACTTTTATAACAACACCAAACATTTTGCAACAATAACCACCCGTTCCCCTAAGTAAGATTATTTGTATGCTAACAATTTGGTTTTTTTTTTATCTCAAGTTTTAGCTCCAGCTTGGAAAAATCATAGATACTTAACTGTTTACTGGGTCGTCTCAATGTTTAATTTGAAGTAACTAGGTCTTTTAGATTGGCTGGAAATATTTATATCATCGGCAACATTCTTCACTGAATGGTGAGAATGCAATTTTAATATTTTTGGTTGATACTTTCTGATTCCTTGAATCTTCAGTCTTTCCAGAGGTGACGACGGGAAAAAAAAAAATTACAATAAAGGAGAATTTTAAAATGGAATGTAAGCTGAATTTTCTGAAAATCTCTGCTTATTATTTAAGTTAATTAGTAGTTAATTTCTATATAAATGATTCAGTTTATCCTATCAATTTGATTGAAGGTTTGAAAGCCAGTTACAGGAAGCAAATAAGCAATCGTTATTGCGGTTTTCTTACCAATAGGAAAAAAATTGGCACACCGTTATACCTGAAATCAGAAACTTGTGGTCATGGTCTAGACACTTGCTGCTTACCACAGGACTGGAAAAGTGCAATAGTAGTACCGGTACATAAGGGAGGGGTGAGAAATAGAGTTGAGAATTACAGGCCAATCAGTTTGACATCAGTGGTAGGTAAATAAATGGAAAGATTGATATGCAACCACATCAGAAATATATGTGAGGAACGTAATTGGTTTTCAAGCAGGCAACATGGTTTCAGGCAAGGATATTCATGCGAATCTCAGTTGGTGGGATATATGCAAGATATTTCAGATGAAATGGACAAGGGAGGCCAAATTGATAGTGTAGCACTAGATCTGTCTAAGGCGTTTGACAGAGTAAGCCATAAAATGGTAGTAAATAAGGTAAAAACCATTGGAGTGGATAAGAAAGTGATTTGCTGGGTAGAAGAATTTTTAAAAGGTAGAAAACAGAAAGTTAGGGTAGGAAATGTAGTATCAAAAGAAGTGGAAGTAAAAATGGGTGTGCCACAGGGTAGCGTATTGGGACCATTGCTATTCATTATTCTAATGAATAATTGTGTTGCCTGTTTACTATCTGAAATTAGATTGTTTGCAGATGACATAATGCTGTATAAAAGAATCAAAACGATAGAGGATTGTAAACAGTTGCAGGGTGATCTGGACAGGATATCTAATTGGGTTAGTAAACATGGAATGAAGATAAATGCAAAGAAGAGTCAGCTTATTAGATACACAAATAAAAAACAAAAGGTTAATTATGAATATAAGGTGGGGAAAGAATTGCTTGCTGAAGACTTGAAATGCAAATATCTTGGAATTACTTTTGATAACAAACTTAACTGGGCAGGACACATAGGACAGGTGGTAGGAAAAGGTTTCAGAGTTCTGCACTTGTTGGAGAGAGTTATGAGGGGATGTACGAGAGAAGTCAAGGAATTGGGTTACAAAACTTTGGTCAGACCATTGCTCGAATATGGTAGTGTAGTATGGGACCCTCATTTTACGTATCAAATACAGGAGTTGGAGAGGGTGCAAAGAAGGGCTGCTAGATTTGTTTCTGGAAATTATCGCAGAATGCAATCAGTGACGGATATGATAAAGGAGCTGGAATGGGATTCATTGCAAGACAGGAGGAGGATGAGGAGGGTCATGGGAGTGTACAGGGCATATACTGGTGATGAGGCATGGAAAGATATTGCAGTAGGTATGAAAAGTAGTGCATGGAAGGGAAAAGATGACCATGACCACAAGCTGGCACTCGATTTCAGGCACAAGGGTGTAGGAAGATTCTCTTTTTTAGGTAAGGGTGTCAGGGATTGGAATGAGTTACCAAGAGAAACGATGAATAATTTACCGAAAACTTTGAAGGAATTTAAAGAAAAATTTGTAGAGGGCAAATGTAGGTGGGTGCAGGATAGGGGGAAGATAGCTGTGTAGGGAAATTGCCACCGGAGCCTGTGCTCCATTGCAATTAAATTAAATTAAATTAAATGGTAACCTCTTTCTTACTACATATTTCTCCTAATTCTTCTATCGGTATCCTTACAGGCCTCATCATCTCTTCCAATTCATTTGTCATATCGATTATAATTTGTGTTCTTGTGTAATTTCCACATAGAAATCATCCTTCCCTCCTTGCAAATTCTCCAACTACAGTATTTGATACTTAGAATGTTGGTTGCTTACTACATCACGTTACTCTCCAGCAGTGGTCTGATCAAGTATTTGCGTAATTTTTTGTTTGTTTCCGTCTTTACGGTTTGTTGACGTCGAAATCATTAGATCCGAGAAAGAAAAAGGAGGGGGGGGGGGGCAAGGAACAGGAAGATAACCCGCCGTAGGCATTTTCGAGGGAACCATCCGGGGATTTCACGGAGTGTTATGAGGAAACCATTGAAATTTGATGTCTGGATGGCCGGAAGGCGAACTGAACACACGTCCTCCCGAATGCCACGCCCATGCGTTAGTGCTCACCCACCGTGCTCCGTTCCCAATTCCTTCATTTCACTGGTACGTACTTTCACCACCCTCACCAATAAATGAAGGATTTTGAAATCCCTTCCCAACACCTGCCAAATTTGTCCTGCCGAATTGAGTTTACTATTAGACGTTATACCAAGATATTTACAGTTCAAGTCATCAACAAGCAATGCCACCTTTAATACGCTTCGCTTGACTGCTTGGATATGTACTATCCACTTTAATAAAATGCGTTGTGCCTGGAGGCTGGACGTGAACTCTATAACTCGGCAACCTTCGGAGAGCGATGACACCCGATGTGTTAGTTACACTGATGGCCTCCGAGGCGCTGCTTGGCAAGACAGGAAATTTCAAGCAAACAACTACATTTGGTTTTATTTGCTCTTATATTGTTAAAAGAAAGTTTAACTGCGATACCAGCTAAACGGCAATTTCCTGGTGGGAAAATAACTGTATACAAATACTACTGACAGAGATAAAAAAAAACCTTGAGGCAGAGATATATGCGATGTTCGTTTAAATTTACATGTTGCATGAATTCATGTAATTAGAAGAGCATCTGATGCTTATACCCTCTGTAGCTGTTACGTGAACCAGGTTAGAACATAACCTAAGAATTTTTTGATAGGAGATAAAACAAGAAAGTTTAATAAAAACTCAGAGAAAACGTATATGAAACGTAAGAAATCGCGAAGTATATAGTCAGATAAACAATCATTATTCCTTATTGAAGAAATGCATTCCTTAGAAACTTTTTCATAAGACTAAAAATTTCTAGCATTTTTGACCAGATTTGTGGAAGTAGAAGAATTAAGGAAGGCAGAGAGAGAGAGAGAGAGAAAGCGTTATAATAAGAGGGAAGGGTGCATTGTTCATTTTCTCACTGTGAGTCTGGTTTAATCATCGCCTGTTGTCGGAAGAAGTAGAGAAAAAATTAATTATGGAGAAATGTATTTTCCTTAACACAACTTAAAAGCTGATTATCTGTATGCACTTAAAAATTATCCAACATGCACGCACAGTGCTGTTGGGCTTTGGCCAAGTCAAGGCATGCAAAGAATTCATAAGGAAGGTTGATGAGGTGCGAAACGAGTTTCGCCGCACCAAGGCTACTGAAACGTTGCAATTTTGAGTTGCCGAAGAGTCCGGAATGGCCAACGGACTTATCAGCGGGCGAGAACGTTAGGCGCTGTTACGAGCGGCCAGCGGGGAGCAGATAGCGGCTTTACGAGACCAGATCCTGTTTGCTTGTCACTTTCACGCTCCAGTCTGCGCTGGTACGTGCGTCAGACGCGTTTTCGTTTCCGCGGGTGCTCGCGAGCTGTTAACGGCTTCGTCTGCGGAGATGAATTTATAGCTGACTCACGCGAAATAATGGCTGATGTGGGCTGGACTGAGAATTCGATCCCGGTCCTTATTTCTAATCCCGGGGTTTCGGAATCGTGCACAGACAATCCTGGGATCTCGGTATAATCCCGGTATTTGGCATGGTAATTAAAAACATACAAAAATATGTAAGAATCAGTTTTTTCATTGTAATTTTAGTAACATATGTCCCCACCCAATAACCATTTATTAGTAATGAGACTTTTGAATTCACACAATCAGGATGGTTTTTCAAAACAAAAATTAACCCCTCTATAAATTTGAGCATGTATTTGTCTTCTACAGAATAACAAGGCACGTAGTTACAAAACAAGTTTCGCATATTAAAATATGAATCAGTCAAATTCACATTTCTTATAGTCAACAACTTAATAAGACAGTCAACACACTAACACCATCAACCACACTAAAAAACAATGGTATACCATGACTTACAATAACAAACACACACACAGAATAAGCAACATATTTAGGAAACAACGAATACAAATTGCATTCAGGATAAATAACACAATACACAAACATTTGAACACCAACACTGAGAATAACCTGTACCAATAATCAGGCATATATCAATTAAGATGTCAACAGTGTAAAGCAATATATATTGGCCAGACATCCAGAAACTTTAACATAAGGTATAAAGAACATATAAGAGCAATAACATGCACAAACCATTCTACTTTCGCTGAACACTTACTAGACCATAACCACCCCCCTACTTCCCTACAGACAGACATGAGGATATTAAAAATTAACAATCACAGACAACACTTCTTAACAATTCAAGAAAGCTACCAAATACACAAAGCCATAGGAATGGGAAAATCACTATTGAATGAATTCACCAATTTAACCAATAAAACACTGTTTAACTCACTAAAAATAAACACAACACAGGGAAACTAATACAAACTATTCGACTCAATAAAAATAACCACCACACACACACACACACACACACACACACACACACACACACACAGCTGATGAAAACAGTTATTCAGTAATATGTGTAAAACAGTTTTTATAATTGTGAAATAGAAGATCTGTAAGATGAAAAAATGCTGTTCCAGATCGCCATGTAAATACCATCACCCTAGCTGTAAGTACAATGTAAATATGTATATAATAATTTATAATTCCTCTGTCAAACGTAACATATCACACGTAAAAACAAATTCACAGCCACTGACGATGCACCACACCATAAGGGTGAAACGCCTATGGAAATAAAGAAAACGTTAACATCAACAGTTGTCCCAGACGGAATTTTGATTTATAATTTAATATTTTAAAATTAATTTTTCTGGGAACTGCGAAAACACGATCGAAGAAATAATAAGACGTTCAATGTTTGATCACCCAGGCTTCTTCTTAATTTATTGAATATGTATGATGCTGCCGACAAAGCGTGATCGGGCCCGAGTCAAGTTGTAGGATTGTTAATAAATACTTATAAGCGCGTTCCAGATTATAGCACCGATTGGAGCATGAGGCTTCAAAAAGATCCATTTCCTTCTTGACGATTTTAGAAAAATTCGATTCTGTGCATTTCATGCTTTTATCTATATCGGCTAATAGTCTGAGATTTAAATCAATTTTGCTTTCAATTGTCGGTTTGGTTTGTATGATACACATGGCATGGTCTGACGAGTTACTCTTAATGTTTAGTCTCTGCTTTAACGAAATTATCTATTTTTTATGAGAATCTTGGTGGGGTTACTAAATAAATCCCTTATTTCATCGTCAACTATTCGTCCATAATCATAAAATGACCTTCAAACTTTGTACATAACCATTATTTTAGGTAATTTATGTTATATAACCAAAAATAATAAATAGTTCTACTTACGCGATCCAAAGCGCAGCTTTTTAGGCACCTTTTCACTAACAACCTCACCGTTTGCCTACGCAAATCCCAAAAATCTCAAGATTGAGTAATTTAATCCTGGGAATTTTGGGACGGGAAATGGGCCGGGATCCCGAATTTCTGGATCCCGGGATCGAATACTCTAACTGCGATTTACCAACTCATGTGCAGAGTGGGAACCTATTACAGAGTCCACAGAACCACTGGAAGCAAAAATTAAAAAAAAAAAGATTATTTACAGATATAAAAAAGAAACATCTGTTCTTTCAGTAAAATAGAAGTAGTATGGGAAGGGCAAACCAATTTCTTAAGTTAGTTAGACTAAAATTAGTGAAGGAAAAAATCCTGCTTGTTGAAAAAAAGTCGATATCCGTGGTAGTATTAGACCTGCTCATCTAAATTAATTTAAAATTGAAACTAATAAAGGGCAAGATGAAGAGCGGGGCCAGGGGAACTTCACCTTGAGGCTGAAGAGGGTACAGTAGAGATCATTATCTTTACTGTACCCTGTTCACGTGCCGATCAGTTAATGTGTGTGCAATATAGTTGCTTGTTCACCACGTTTTAACCATTCGTACGTGACGTTACATACTGTGTTTTCTCTGTTTCAGGTTGTGCCGGCATTCTCGTCGGCCATCCTCTCGACACGTTAAAGGTTGGTCTCACAAAACACATTCTGTTTGCCTTCTGAAATAATTACCTTGCAATACTTTATAATCTTCACAGACATGAAGGTTGAGCAGCCATGTTTCTTTGAAGTGGTCTTTATGTATTATCGGAGTTTAGTTATAAAGTTAACTCTTTCTGATTGGTAACTGAAAACATGTTTTAAAAATACCAACGTGCCGTAGAACTAAGCCTAATTTAATTTTTGAGATTTACCTAAGACAAAATACACTGATGATCCACCTGCTTAATAAACGTGTTGGGACCGAGCGTGGTGGTGTAACGGATAGCGTTCTGGCCTCGCATTCGGGAGGACGGCGGTTCGAATCCCCGTCCGGGCATCCAGATTTGGGTTTTCCATGGTTTCCCCAAATCACTCCAGGTGAATGCCGGGATGCTTCCTTCAAAAGGCCATGGCCTAATTCCTTCCCATTCCTTGCCCCCATCCTTTCCCGTCTCTAAAGACCACGTTGTTAAAAACGGACGTTAAACTGTTAAAAAAAAAAAAAAAAAAAAAAAAAAAAAACGTGTTGGTCTACATGTGTAACGCAATACAGCAGTGATTCGGCAGGGTATGGAATATGGATATGACAAGTTCTTGGTAGGATTCCGGAGGTATCTGCCGCCAGATGTCTACGCACAGGTAATACAATTTCCTTAAATTGCGGACCGCTGGTTTGTGGCCGTGGAGCCGCCGCACAATTACGTCGCAAATGTGTTCTATCTGGTTGAGAAAGGAAATTTTGTGGCCAACACCTCAACGTGAGTTCACTATCATCTCCCTTAAACCTATGAAGCACTATTCTGGCCTTAGGACATGGAAAGTTATCCTGCTCAAAGATACCATCTCCGTCAAGGTAGACGTGATCGGATATAGAGGGTTGGCAATAATTTTCACGTAGTCCACAGCTGTAATGGTGACTTCGATCACTACCACATGTCCCATGGAAGCCCATCTGAATGTCTCCCGTAGCATAATACTGTCCTCACCAGCCTAGAAGACGGGGTATCCGAACATGACCATCGACCTTGTGTAGCAAGAAACGTGATTCATCCGACCAGGCGGCAAATTTTCATTGATCCTCGCACCAATCTCGATGATCTTGTGCGCACTGCAATCGTAATTGACGATGTCGTTGTGTCAACATGGGAACTGATAGGGGCTGTGTGCTGGGGAGCCCAATGTCGAACAACGCTGAACGGCGTGTTCCGAAACACTTGTGCCTGCACGCATAGTTAATACTCTGCCGTCAGATCTGCCTGTGATTACCACTCAATACTGCCTAGAGAGTGGACAACGATCTCGACGTTCTGTGATGAGACGTGGACATCCACCATCTTGTCGCCGACTCGTGTTTTCACCATCCTTCAACCACTCTCCATAGATGCTCAATACAATAGCACGCGATCAGACGGCCAGCCTCGTCGGTTTTTATTTTATTTTTTACTGCTTAACGTCTCTTAACAGCGATGTCTTTAGAGACGGGAAAGGATGGGGGCAAGGAATGGGAAGGAATTCGGCTATGGCCTTTTAAAGGGAGCATCCCGGCATTTGCCTGGAGTGATTTGGGAAACCATGTAAAACCCAAATCTGGATGCTCGGACGGGGATTCGAACCGCTGTCCTGCCGAATGCGAGGCCAGATAGCTAACCGTTACACCACCACGCTTGGTACCTCGTCGTTTCAGTTTTCAAGGCACCAGGCCATAACAACCTGCCCTTTGCTGAAGTAAGTTATGCCGTTGTATATCCCCATTTTCCACGCGTAATGTTACTAGAATGATTCCCAATTCGTCTCTATATCGTTTACTTTCCTTACCGCGTGACGCACTAGAAACTGCTATCTCGCTTTGGGCAATGGTCATAAAGTTTTGGATCATCAGTGTATACTATTAGAGTGAGACGTATTAGATGTAAAATGATTTTTCGAAATATGGCAATTTGGTTACTTTCGTGCAAAAAGTTTATCCATTTTGATACTAAATGTACAAAGTTAGTCTTTTAGAAACTTTAGGTTTAGACTGATGCTATTGTACGACACGTCAAGTGTTTTAACATTTTTGACTGTACGCTCTATTCTGTTGTACAGGTGAACCTGCAGACTCAAGACCTGCGCAACCCCTTGTACCGTGGCTCCATTCACTGCTTCACCACTATTGTACAGCGGGAAGGGGTAAGTGACAACAAATGGTAATACGAAATTCATAAAGAGAAGCCGGTTATCTAAAATTAGTTACACTGCTAAAGTTTCTCATAACGATTAATGCTGCACTATGGTGAATAAATCAATTGATAGTACTCTCTGGGGAGTCCATTATTTACGTGAGGTGAAACAGGAGAGGGTCCAGCGAAATTTCACCAAATCTCTCCAAGGAGAAGGGGAGAGTCGACGGAAATCCCACGTTATCTTTTTAATTTCTAGAAGAACAGTGGAGCTAAAATTCCAGAACTCTGGAAAACACCTCACGTAATTAATGGACGCCCCCTCTAACGATAACGACAGGAAACCCTGAAATATGCCTGGATCAGTATCACTGGGCTTCTAGGAGTTTACTTGACATCAAGTAGGTAAGATTTATGATAGCTTGGAATTAAAATGATAATTGGTACCGTATAGGTGGAACTTAAAACACTGTAATGTTAAAGCCATTGAATTTACGATCTGACGTCATCAGGAGCGCTGATTCACCGTAAGTGTTCATCTGTCAAGAGTACCATCTCTGATAATCGCGTTTGATGAATGCTGAATCAATCGCACTTCCGGTAAATTATGGAAATATTCTCTAATTTTTTGTGATCTTGCAGCAGAAAACCTACCAGAGATCCCATTTTTAAACCTTTCTCAGTCTACTGGTTTTCTCTTTCAGCTGTCTAGGAACGGGAAGCAATTAGGCCATACCTTTTGAAGGAACCATCCCTGAATTCCCCTGCAGTGATTCTGAGAAACCATGGAAAATCTAAATCTGGATAACAGTACAGGAATTCGAACCCGCGTCCTCCGAATGCGTTGGCATTCATCAGGTCCTGTTTAATTTTTTCATGAAAATAGGGTCACCTTATGTTTTATATCCGCAGTTTTTATTGCCATTTTCTGGTCATACAGGTTTCGTAGTTACAAGGGTGGCAAAAACAAATAAATTTCCCCAACATAGTTGCATGACTTTTCACCTTTTTCTTTTAATTAACGGTTTATGGCTAATCTAAAATGAAGTCGTTAAAGCCACAGTATGGTTTCTGACAGAATCTGAATAAAATTATCTCTTGCCTTTATGAACGAACCATACCGACAGAAGTCTGGCAGGGCCGGCGCTAGGATTTTGGGGCCCGGGGTAACCAGTTGGGGGCCCTTGGCGAATACATCAGTTAGGGCCCTCCCTCAGACCATTTTTTTTTAACTCTACAACTTAGGTTTCGACAAATTGACGCGGTTCAACCCGGCCAACCAAGATTACAGCTCTACAACTTGTCGAGCGGGGGACCCTACAGCCAGTGATCGGGCCCCCATCAGCAGGGCGGGCCCGGGTACATTTGACCCGCTTACCCCCCTCCCCCTAACGCCGGACCAGAAGTCTGGAACTTAAGAAGTACTTGTAGAATATTGCAATGATCTGACTCCTGTCACGGTCGCCATGTTATCCCGCTCGGAATATTATTGGCAATGCTCTACGTAAGTCTTATTAAGTAATGTGCATTGTAGATGTTTGGAGTACTCTGATGTATTTTTTAACGTATTTTTCTGCAGAATAAAAATAAGGTTAAAAGCTATCGACATGATCGTCATTTAAAAAGCTACATCTCATTACTGAAAAGTTTTGAATATTTTGGTGGGGAGATACTAAAATGCCACTTGTCATTTCTCCATATCTTCGAATGTTAACAAGTCTATACCATATATATTCAGTTACATTATAAACTGTATCTGGCTGGCCACATCAGTAAACGGACTCTTCTCAAATGCCACAACGTTATCCCCATCGCACCAACTTCGATTTCACAAAAATCTCTTTCCTGGACTGCTACCGGACTTTTAAAAGTGTTTGAGCGAAAGAAATGACAAGAAATTTCTCGTTTTGTAGCGTCGGTGATTTGCCATCTGTTCAGCAGACGTCCTTCGTGCCGCACTATATTCGATTGGTATACCTGCGATGCAATAGAGCAATAATATCGCACCTGGCTTCCGAAATATTCTTTTCAAATAAAACAATCATCATTGATACTAATGAAATTAATGTATTGTATTGTATTGCATCTGTGACGATGTGACATCACGATCCAAGCCTTCGTTGGAGGCCTAACAACGGCCAGAGATTTTCTTTCTCTGTCTACAGAAGTCACTGCTATAGCAAGCTATAGCTCGATATGTTTTTAAGTTGCTACAGAAAAGTATGTATTTCGTTTAAATCCACATGTTATTATGTATTTTGTTCATTTGTCTTTTGAAAGACAGTATTATGAAAACAACCAAAAGATACATTGCTGGTTTAGGAAAGGGGCGTCCATTAATTAATTTGAATATTTTTTCGAAAATATGGACTCCCCCTCCCTTTGTGAGGTGAGATTTTGAGGGACCTTTTTAAAGCCCCCCCCCCTCCCCCGCCGTTTTTCCTCATGCAATTAATGGACGCCCCCTAAGCTTGTAAGCGACGTTTAGTAAGTATTATTTTGCTAAGCGCTTCCAAATAATGAATTTTCAGTATCTTCCGTTCAATGCATCATTTATGACAGGCTTGAAAGGTAGTTAAGTAGAACTGTTATACGTGCCCGCGTCTCCCTGCTTTGTTATAGGTCACCTTGTCCTAAAATAACGATAAAATGTAAAGTATACAAGAAAAAAATTTTTTTTCGCTCTACTTCAACTTCTCATCTACTGTGCGTTTGCTGTTATTGGGAGCACCCTGGGGACCGTATGAACTACAGATATAGCTAGCTCAGTAAGAAGGCAAACATATGTCTCCAACAGATAAACGCAACGACACGCAGCAAACATAGCAGCGCAACTTCTGTACACCGCACACAGTATGGACAAATAGACGAAAGTTTCCTATGACTAACAATAGCTCACCCCGCTGTCTGTATACTATGTGTCGATTGTCAAGATTTTCCAGAGAGTTATCAACCGATCATGTAACGTGTACACATCATCTGTACTAAACTGTACTGTTAGGCACAAATAGGGAGAAGGTCCGACGAAATCTCACCAGGGGGAGGGTGGTGGGTCCACATTTCAATATTCATCTCTAACCAAATGCTCAAGGGGTGGGGGGGGAGTCCCACCAGACCTCTCCAATGCTCAAGGGGAAGAGGGGTGGGGGGGTGTCCAGGTTTACGAAAAAACTGTATACGTAATTAATGGATTCCTCTTAATTAGTGTTCAGTGCCCAAGAAGTTCGCGTGATAAGTGTGATAATTCTTTGTACATTCACTATGAGAACTAAGTGAATTCTGTTATTTATAAAGTAAAATGGAACGATTTCAAAATCAGATTAGCGAAAAGAGCCTTCTAGAAAAATAGAAATAATTGAATTTTAATAAATCGACTTATCACACAGAAAGAAATGTCTGAAACTGTGTGTATGGAGCGCAATATTTTATTGAATTGAAGCTTGGACTATCGAAATGCCAGATACAGTATAAGGAAAAGCGATGGTTCTGAAATGTAGTGCTATAGAAAGGTGGAAATTATGTGGACAGTTTAAGTCCGGAATCAACTTAGTTTGGGAAATGGTGGGCGTGGAAAGAAGTTTGGTGAAAATTCTCACAGAAAGAAGTATCATAACTGTGGCCCCCATTTAAAGAAATACGGGATTGGCTAATTTCATGGTGTAGGGAACAATCGGAGGAACAGTTTGCAGAGAAAGATTAGAATATATGATTTATTTAGGACGTAGGCTCGAGCAGATATGGTGAGACGATGAGGTTATTTCAAAGGAGAAAGGGATTCCACAGAATGAGTGGATGGAGAAATGGGCGGGAAGAAGAAACGAATTCCTAGTAGATCAGGGCTCGTATTCAGATCGAGCAAAGCATTACTCTTCGGCGCCTATGATCTTAAGTGAGTAACGCTGTAGATTGTTGCTGATCACACCACTTCTATTCTAGTGTTGAGATAATTAAATAGACCGTGGAACTAATCCTCCGCTACATACACCACGAACCTTTAATACACGGATATTCACTATGAACTGCTTTTATCTTACTGCTCCTCGCACTAACCAGAACTACGCAGTTATACAGTAATGTTTCATGTAACATGTTTTGTAGGCACTTGTTCACTCCTATGATTCATAGTAAATGTCTCCTGGACTTGACTTTTATTTTAAGTATTTGTTAACAAATTCTCATCACTCCAACCCTGCTTCGTTTTGTTTTTTGAAACTAACTGTTTTTTTATCTAGGATTTCTCTTACACAAAAAATAAAGGGCAGCCATTTGTGGATTTAAAATAAGTGGTGACGGATAGCAAGCTTGTATAATTGGTATATTATAACCTACAGTTTCGTTCTTGGTCGTAATGGCATTCAATAGCTACAGCAGGATGTCTTGAGAAAATCTCATAACCTTTAGGCATTTTAGAAAACTACTTTCTTCTATTGTGTGCCATGATATTCGTTAATTCCCAATATATAGGATATCTTCTACAAACCTAAAATACGATGTGCATACGCTCTTAGCTTGTCTTTGCGAAGTAATGCGATTAAATCATCTGTCTCTACACATAAAAAATGGATGTGTGTTTGTATATATAGTTTTATGATCCTTATACAAGTGGTCTAGCGGTATGACTGAGTGGTTAGGGCCTCTGACTGGAGATCGAAAGGTCCTCGGTTGTAATCGCTGTCTTGGCAGGGATTTTTATTTGCCCATAACTTGACCATAACTTATGTCATATGCGTAATGTGAAGTAGGCCAGAAAGCTTTCGTGGTTCGGTTTCCACGTTTAACTGTAGACCGCCTTTAGGGGCGGGTAGGATTGCTGGGTTTAGTAAGGTAAGAATAAAGAAATTGGTTTCACTGCCTCCAATACCAGGCTAAGTGAATCTCCTTCGGAAGGGTCCAAGATTTAGATTTAAACAAATCCACACGTTTTTTTACAATCTTGATGAACCTTTCCACAGGTATACTTTAAAACATTCGGATCGCAAAAACTCATTCCGTCTCCCCCATAACCCCTCTTACGGAAAATTTACTCATGCAATGGTACAGATTTTTGCAAATATCTCTAAAGGATGGGGAAATCGGTGAAAGTGATCGATGATGTTTTAAAGGCCCATAAAATTTCTTGTTCAGCATTGGACCGGATCCCGACGGACAATTAGTGACCGAGAAATTCAAACTTGAAATTTAAAAATTGTCTTGAAGTTGATGTGGCGACACACAAACCCATAGTTTTTATCCAATCTTGAAGAAACTTTCCACACGTATAATCAAAACAAAAAGGAAAAATCCTTTCAACATTCGGTCTGCGAAAACTCGACTCCTCTTGCCCTTTATCCCCTTAAGCAAATTTGTTTATATCCAACCTCGAAGGATATAAATAAGTGGGAAAATAATGTTTTGATTTGGTTTAAAAGACTGCATCTATGTTACGGATAATGTTTACTACAATCCGATCAAACGGGATAGAACATCGTAACTTTCGTGTCCAGCCCCCGAGTAACGTAGTGTACTCTGCCAGTAGTATTTAAAACTAGATTAGACTATTTGTGTCAGATGCTATGTGCAGTTGAACAGCCTAGCATAAGATACGAGAAGATGTAAAATTCCATTGTATCTATTTCCAGAAACAAGTAAATATGTGTTCATACTGTTTTAACATTAGCTTCTTAGTTCAACACATATTCAAGTTCGTCAGACGCCGGGACCCATGTTGTCTTCCATGTATCAGACAGCTAAAAGGTTTACTTATCCATTTGACTGTAGGATATTCAAAATCTTTGGAGACAAGTTACATTTCATTATTTGTACCAAAAATGTAAATAGTGATCTGGCACCATATTTTGTAATAATGTGCACGTTTATTTACAAGTCCATTCAAAGAAACCTAGTGTGGTTGAAGGGTCTGACATTTGGGATGATGCTGCTTCTATTCCTGGTCAGGTCATCGGGATTTTGATTTTCCACGGTTTTCCTAAACAAATCAGGTGAATAAATGGTTAATTCATTTGAAAAGGGGACTGTAATTTTTCTTCATGTTGCTCTCAACACAATTCCTTTCCTGCTATGATGATGTCATCACTAACAAGCTGTTGGGTACTAAGTTTAAAAAAAATAAAATATTTCATTGGAATGTGTTACAATATGCGCACTGCCATCTTGTTTTGGTGCAAGTATTAGTTATAAAGGAATTCTTCTCCTTTTCCTCATTAAATGTTAGATTGGTTTTTACTTTATTTTCTTAGGATATTTAAACTGAGGTGGTACAACTTTGCCTTCCACAATGATGGAAGTATATTTACGTGTTTGTATTATTTTTGTGTAGATAACAGTGACGCGTGTATTTAGTGTTGTGAATGAATGAAAGACGGAAGAAGGAAGAGGGTGAATCTCGGTTCAGGCCCATTCTGTTCTCCTGTCTGGAGGACAACGACATGGAGTCTAGCAAGCTTAACGTCCCCATCCAACGGGCGAATCCCGTTCAAAGGTGTCGAGTGCATTCACACCACATGCACAGCGGAGAGGCTTGGGATTTAACCCAGGATTTTGTGCCCAGTTTGGAGATTAGGAATTGTGCATCATAGCCTCTCCTACTCCAACGGCCAAGTCCTGACACTGAAAAATTTCTGCCACCAGCAGGACTCCAAACATGTTAACACCGCATTAGGCGCCGGGAACCAACACAGTGCCGCAACCAACTCAGCCAACGGGGCGCGTCATGTCAGAGTTACACAACAGTAATACAAATTAAGGTAGAGATTGGAATACCCATCCAAGCAGGCTCTCGGAGACTTTTATCTCCACTCGATCTGAGTTGGTTGAAACCAAGAATTAGTGTCTATTGTCAAGACGCGATGATTTCCTACTTCAAGACACCCCCCCCCCTCTCCTTCCACTCTATCACATCCAACTGCCATGTAAAAAACGTGTAAAGCAAACTTTTAAAGGTTTCTCCAACTTTTAGCCCATTGTAACACACGGCGAATTATTCGGTACGGACTAGTAATTAGTAAAATCTCAGCTGTAAAGACTGTATTATAACGGAATTAAATGGATAGATAATAGTGTCTGTATCACCAAGGTTAATATTAAGTAATAATATCCAAGGACGCAAAAAAGCGTGATTAATTAGAAAGATGTAAAGAATAGCATTAATGAGAAATAAAGAATTGTGTTTTGAGATATCTGGAGAGGGAATCAATACAATAATATTAAGAAAAGGTTTTAGAAAGACAGCACAAGTGGCGACCATCGACGTCTTGGTGCGGTGACGCTAAGACTTTAACAGCCACACTGTAGTCGGCCAACTTAGGAAAACGAAATTTTGCCCGTTGGGTGGGAGTAAGTGTGTTAAGTCTCTGGTTTTTGTGTACAAGCGCCCATAAGGCAGAGGTGATATGCTAAGCCGCCTCCGAATTGTTTGACGGGGTTGGCAACTCCGGCTATGAAACACGACCATTGTTGCCCGCTCTTAAAGTCTCGTTAGACGAAAATGAATAAAAATCCTCCACAATGTGGACCCATTCTCAGTGTAAGCGATCATTTTTCTCCATATGATGCACTGATGGGCTCCACTAGTTAAACCACTCCATTACAAAAGTGCTCAGATGGGTGATTACTTGTAAGTCACCAAGGTCGCAACCCAGCCATGCATGATGTAAGCTAATTTGTTCTCTCTCTCTTCTCTGTTGATTAATATTATCTCTTATGTATTTTGTTCCGAATGTAATGTATGTCTCTGTGAAGATAATTCTTCAAGACGATAAAAGACAGAATTCGATTTAACCTCCCTGAATGTCATAAATAATAAGATTATGAAGTGAGTGCATGTTTCGTATTGATACAGATTACATGACGAGTGGTTCATGTAGATAGAGTACCTTCACGTGGTAGAAGTTATGAAAATTATTTTTTATTATTATTTTTATGATTTTTTAAATTTTTATATCCTGATTCTAATAGCCCAGCACCTACTATCTACTCTGGGCCCATATTTCCATTATATTGTAAGAAGTGCATAAGATAAAATTCTAGTTTGACAATAACTAATTTGATACATAAACTAATCAAGTTTCGCGAAAGTTAGTTACTTATTTAAATTATCAGTGTCAAAGAATTTATTTTATGGATGTTAATATTTTTTATATAAATATGTATATATTAGTAATTAGAATAACAAACGGACACACACACAGATAGAACTATATGTAATTAAACACGAGAAACATTCACATACACAAATCACTTACTGTACTGGTTTCTCACTATGCACATTTATGACACTTCTACACACCTACTCCCGGCACAGCTCCTTGAGTAACTTACCTCCCTCAGGAGATTGGGAAGTAGAGGTGTCCTCCTTCGACTCATCGGGAGTTTATTTCTTCACGAATGATCACTGCTCGCTCGTTCGTCGTTGTCAGCTGAAACTGTTTCTGTCAGTTGAGACTGTTTCTAGGTGCCAAGCACCTTTCTTTGGCTGCTTGTGAGGCCAGATTACAAGCTGCATCAAGGAGATACCATAATTCCCGGTCACGCTGACGAGGGGCGATGCTCCGCCTTCGACGGCGAAGGTGCTGCTATCTGGCAGACTGTTAGGCTTCTTATTCGAACATACCATAATACAATATTGACGTCAATCGTATGATATGCAGCCAGAGTCTGGGCCATACACCTCGGAAAAGTAAAACCAAGCAAACTTTTGAGGAGGACACAGCGAATTATTACACTTAGGATGAGTGATGGTTACAAAACAACAGCAACTGATGCCCTTACCGTGGCACTGGGGGTGTGGCCACTGGACTTGGAAATTCGCAAACGGGGAGTATTATACTTGTTCAGGAAAGGATATATTAATTATTAGTTGCTTTTACTACTGATGTCACTATATCAGACATAAATGTTTCCAGTGGCTCAAATTTAGATCACAATACAGTAAATGTATTCGTACACGCGTAACAGAAGCTAAGAATTCTGAACAGCAATGTTAGTGGAAGTTGTGGTCATGCCGAAAGGCAGATAGGTCCAAGGCGACAACTGACACAATTTCATACAAACTAATTTACAATGAATTTTGTTTCCCCTGGTTTCATAAGCGCCGAGTTACAGAAGTTATTATTTCATTCGGTTAGAAGTAGTTCCGTATTTATCGTGCTGAATGAGACCTGGACCAGGAATAAATCCAATACCACGCGCTATAGCAGAAGGTTTTGTGATTCCTAATTTATTTTTAATTTCATTGGTTCCTTAATTCAGTATCTGTATCGTTGTGTAAACTACAAACGAAATATGTACAAATTATAGAATAAGTTTATGAGCATTACATAACAGCAATTCTATTTATCTAGTCAACCGCAATCAATTGCCAGAACATTTCTGTCATCCGTGCTTTTCGATGGAAAGACTAATAGTGGGCGCAGAAACCTGTGAGGTTACAAGACACTGTGTGTATGCAACAGGTGCGCGGTTTGTACCGCGGCATGGGCGCCCCGCTGTGCGGAGTGGCGGCAGTCAACGCCGTCACGTTCGGCGTGTACGGCGCGGTGCAGCGCCAGGCGGGCAGCGAGTCTGCAGGGGCGCACTTCGCGTGCGGCGCCGTGTCGGGGCTGGTGCAGAGCATGGTCTGCGCGCCTCTGGAGCTGCTCAAGACGCGCGGGCAGGTGCTGGGCGTCGCGCCGCTCGACTGCGTCGCCGCCGTCGTCCGCCAGGACGGCCTCCGCGGCGTCTTCAGGGGGCTCTGCGCCACCGCCGCCAGGGACACGCCGGCCATGGGTAAGTCAGTCCCACACACAGGCGTTACTTTCCAGCTACTGGCTCGATATGCAGTGTGCTTTCAGTTTTATTCTTTCTGCCTATCATCTCTCTGTTACCACTTTCATTCAGCCCTCTCCTCTCTTCCGTGCACATTCCTCGACTCCTTTTAGTCTTAGCATCGCAATGGGCAGACATATGCATATCAGAGTATAGACAACATCGCATAGGGAGTAGGTGTAATATCGTTAGACTGGTGTTCCAACAACATTACAAGGAAGAATGGACTTAGTGGAGGATTTATTGTATCGGTCGCGTCACAAAAGTGACGCGATGATTTTTTAATTTTTTTTATGGGAAACTTCTATGGGCGCTTTAATCGATCTTTGGACGGTGTTAAATCTATGAGTTCTCGACTTCCCATCACCTACATACGTGTTGCGCATATGATATTCTTTTTGGATGGGTAAAATCTTATGAGTTCCTATCACCAACATGCTAATGTTAAAAGTATATTTGTAGCTACAACTATGACGTGTTGTGTTTGGATACCAGTGAGACTGTACATTATACTTTCATCTAATATGTAAAAATGAATGTTTTTTTTTTTGCCCATGTTCTTCATAGAAAAGCACAGGTTTTATCCGATATTGCCGGAACTTTGCATACATATACTTTAAAACAAATAGAAAAATACAAAAACCTAAAACCTTTCCTCCTTTCCCCTTTCATCTTAATTTCTGTCAACCTTGTTCATAGAAACCCATAGTTTTTATCCGATTTTGATTGTACTTAGCACACGTATACTTCTTTTTTTTTCAGATCTTTATTTTTTACTATTTTAAAATTTTACCATTTTACATATTTTACAGTGAAAAAACTGTCAAATTAATCTCTACAGATACTTTCTTACTGCCAAAGAGTCTATTACAATCAGA
Source organism: Vandiemenella viatica (assembly GCA_031002005.1). NCBI lineage: Eukaryota > Metazoa > Arthropoda > Insecta > Orthoptera > Morabidae > Vandiemenella > Vandiemenella viatica. The sequence goes on along the minus strand of CM061919.1, from coordinate 229,655,738 downwards.
GATCTTCACTCAACTTGCATCCATTATAACCGCGCCAAAACTCAACAAAGGAAGAACGGAACTGCGAATTCAGCCAAAGGCTTTTACCATGTTATAATGAGGTTTTAGTAGAAATTTGCTTCAAAGCCGCGATTTCCGAAACAGTTTTGCATTTTACTTGGTCGCCGTTATATTTCATCAAACAGTTCATGGTGCTCCATATTTGTAGTGCTGTAATGTTAAACGAGAGCATACAAATATGGGCCATAATATTTATCAATGTAGTTTCCAGTTTTCAATCTCCATCTGTCGATTCTGAGGGTATTTTTAAATTTTTCGAGTGTGTGATTCTGCTCCATTGTTAAATAAGTTACAAAATGTGTAATCATCCAGACAAAGCTTGGGTTTTGACGGTTGGGAACAGTTTGAAATCACATCTGAGAAGTCTTGTGTCCGTTAAGGTATGTAAATCCCCACTGGATATTTTGTTTAATTTTGCACGCACCCATTTCCATATGGATCTTGAGACAGTGCAGGATGTGAAGAGATGGTCTCTAACATCAGTCTGATTACAAATATTACACCGGTCATTTTCTGTGATTCCCAGTTCGTAGAGTTTCCTTTTATAAGGATATAAATCATTGACCAGTTTGTATATGTTTGCTTTTTGATCAGTGGATAGAACAGGTAGGCTAATATTTTTCCAAACAGTTTTCCAGTGTAGGTTAATTTTTGCTTCAATTGCCGGTTTCTTTTGAACCTTAAGTAAAAGCGCCTGATATATTATTTTTGTCGTTACTTTCGTGATTTCTTCAGTTTTTTTGAAAATTTCTTTGAGGGTGTTATGGCTTTTCTTAAAGAGCGGTGACTGTCGATAAGTACTGTTGTTGGTGTTCCATGCAGTTGTAAATGCATATTTTAGAATGTGATATTTGCTATTTAAAGTTTTCATTGTTCTGCTAATAAAAAGTGCATTTGACTTTAGAAGAACTGATTGCAGGCCAAGTCCACCCTCTGATCTTGGCAAGTACAACTGTTCCCGAGCTACCCTCCACTTAGATCTGTCCCAAATGAATTCTCCGACATACATTCGTATCATAGCCATGTGCTTGTTTGGTAATGGCAGTACCTGTGCCACATACCAAACCCGTGCCAAAACGAATATATTAGTGATTTGAATTTTTTGTATTAAATTTAGTTTTCGTTCTTTAAAGGCCAGTAATGTTCCAATAACTTTATTTACAATTTGGTCCCAATTTTTTTGTATCATTTCCTGAATATTTGCTTTAAAAAGGATGCCTAATATTTTAATTTCATTGCAAGTATCAAACAATGATTTCGTGACCGAGGCAGCTGAGCCTGAAAGTGGCAGAAATTTCGATTTATACTTCGAAACAAGTCCATCTGGTAGCTTAGTGGTTAAGGCGCTTCATTCCGAAAGTTTCACTTTCATTTGTGGGTTCTAATCCCGTGGAGAGAAGGATTTTTAGGAGTTGTATTTACTTATATGAGCTACGCCAGGACGTTCCGTAGCTCTGATTTCAAGTTAAAGTGTAGGCCCCTGAGGAAAGGAGTTGGCCTTCCTGTCTCTGACACAATAGCTTGATACATCCTTTTGGAATATTCGATCAACCTTCCGGGTTTGGACTAAGTTGGATTTTTAGTTTTTGAAGTGAAAACTTCTTTAGGTACGTAGGGCGATTTTTGGATGGGTAAAATGTTATGAGTTCACGTCACAAACATTCTAATATTAAGAGTATATCTGTTGCGCTCTGGTGGCTCAGTGGTTAAGGTGTTTGACTGGGAAAGCAAAGGTCCCCGATTTCAATCCCTTTCTCGACGGGGATTTCCATAGACCCTTAACCTGGCCTTCACCTCTGGCAGTACACCAGGACGCTCCAGTGGTTCGGATTCTACGTTAAACTGTAGGTCCCCTGTACCTGGTACCATTAGCGGGTTAGGTTAAGGCGGGACGGAATGCCCAGCCAATAGAAACCTGTCACCCTATCATTACGACCACACGGAATTATTATTATTTAGTACACATGTAGCTATAAGTATTAAGTGTTGTGCCTATGATATTCATATTTTTAAGTTTTCACCTCTATTGGAAGTGCTCAATAACTGATAATTTTTATTATTATTATTTATTTTTTTTAAGAGAAAGATAACGAGTACATCCGCTATCGTTTCATTTTCTTGGTGTTATGTTTGTGTCGACCCTAAAAGTAAAATTGGCAGATGCTTGAGGACCAAAGCCAGATTATGTGTGAAAGCTGTGTACGACACAGTATGTTCTTGAAGCAAGGCAATTAAGCTCTATCTGCTACCAATATTTCTGTCATGAGAACTTACATCTTCGGAGAAGGATTAGTCTGTCTACTTGGTTTTGCACCTAGGTATAGTTTTCAGACAGGAGACGGAAACCAATAAACCTATTAATAATTCGAGTGTAGAAATGACTACTAAGAACCAGCTAACAGGAAAGTATGTTACAGGGCTTGTGTGCGAGTACTTGCGTAAATTATTAAGAATGATGATGTTACGCCATCCATCCCTAGGTCTTCCTCTGTGACGTTTAACTTGCATCTTCATTTCATGGAATTTCCTTGAGAATCTCTGATCCTTTATTCTCTTTGCATGCCCATACCATCTAGTCTGGCTCGTATATATCATTTCCTGTAGGAGTTCCTCTTTTACTGTGTGTCGAATCGTTTCATTCCTTATCTTGTCCTTTCTCGTAACACTAATTGTTTCAATCATGTATGCAACATATTAGATGGCACTCTGTCAAGAATATACACAATAGTGTCAACCCGTTGTTACAATACATTATTCGATGGTCCTCTCTCCGAAGATTAGTTGGACTACAAATGAAATAGGTATTTGTCACGAAAAAGCTGTTGCACGCAAGTTCATTTATGTGGACAGTTATCTATGGACCTCTCTTTTAATCATGTTATTCACAATTAACAGATTGTCAGCGTAAAAAACACTTGTAACTTAGTTACTTCGAACAATACGTTCGTCGAAATCACGATAAACATTTAGACTGCAGGACCATATTAAATCCAAACAATAGATCTTGATTGATAACTATGATGAATTTGGTTAATTGTAGTATGCCGCTTGTGCTTACATGTTATTAATAGGCAATTAATAACTCTTCAATTTAAATATTGTCACGAATAAATGCTTGCTTGGGGTTCAAACATTACTCGTTAACTTTACGGTTATGCCTGTTATGTGATACTTCAGATACCTTTTCTCAAAGATGTATAAACGGTCAACAAGCTATTAATTTACCCAGTTATAGCTAACAGGTCACGCATAAAATGAAAGCAAGTCAATGTTGTTACGAAATTGAAATATATTCTGAAAGTTTATTGAAGTTAATACTGGTATCAGTTTACACTGTTGAAAATATTTAAAGCCAGTATCGAACTTCGAAATCACATATCGAGATGCAGGTTATCCTTCAAGGCACAACACTGGTTAAAAGCATTCACTCTTGAAAATATACTTATATTTGTACCCCAAAGTTTAGAGTGAACTTATTGATAGTTTTAACCACTGCTACTATTGACTTCTTAAAGCATTTTAAAAAGTTCTTTAACTGAATTTAATTTCCTTAAAGTGAATGATAAAGTCCACGAACCTGTTCCGAGGCTAAGGAATTGTAATTTTTTACATCAGAGCGAGATTCAAAACGAAAAAAACACATATAATCAATAAAATGTATTGCATATTAGCTGAATTACTTAGCCTTAGTGTCCGACATCTAACGTCAAATTAGGCAGTTGTTTTGTATTTATCGGTGGAACGAATCAGTTTCAAAATATAGGGTCTAGTTTTCAAGTAGGAATGTAGCTCATTACATTTTTTTTATATTTGTCTTGGTAATCAAAATTTTTTTCAGTACTGCGACACTTAACTGTGTTTTGTCACTATTTTATTTATTACAAAAAAAAACTTTTTCGACAGGAGCATTACTTCCAGGCAGACGCATAACGTACTCAATCGTTTTTATGAAAGCTGAGAGTGTTGGCACGGAAGTTTTGAAATAATTCCGCCCAACGGTCTTTAGCAGCAACATTCTCAGCGTTCTAGCTAGTCATTTTTTGATCTGTGAAGTAGTTGGCAATTAGATAAAACTCGTCGAACATTCCCATATCTTAGCTGCTGCTAATAAATACTTGCGCGATCAGCAATGGTCCAAGCCTTGACTCGACCACAGTGCAGCAATAACCGCATTGTATGTTTTAGACCATAATATATAGATATACTGTCGTTCTGTAGGCGGAAGCGGGACTTTCTTCTCTCGATGGGGACAGCGGGACAGACAGCCTGAAAGTGCGACAGTTCCGCCCAAAGAGGGACGAATGGTCACGTTATGTACGAATGGAGATGAATGATGAGACAGGGTGAATATCGCTGCAATTACATTCTGACCGACACTTCCGGAAGGGATTATTTTAAATTCATATTTTTCCTAAACGTACTTTCATTTCCAGCGGCCTTGTGGCTCAGTATTTAATGCGTCCGAGTGTTGATTGGAGTGACTCAGGTTCGAATCCCTGTCTGAGTGGAACTTTTCATAAGCCCTTAACCCGACCTTCATCTCTGGGACAGCTTGTTATGTAATGTGAAGTACGCCAGAAAGCTTCCGTGGTTCGGATTCGACGTTAAATTGAAGGTCCAGTCCATGGCTAGGAACTCTAATTGAAGCACGAATGTGTACAAACGCAAAGCAGATTCAAGCCAAAGAAGGGCTTTATGTGGTTCTAGTTCACCCAAACAAAAGTTATTTCTGTCAGAATTCTCTCCATCTAGTCTTGAAAGGCTAGTAGGCTGCTGGAGTTGGTTCTCCACTTTTCGTACGTTTTTTGATGGTGTTAACCACGTTTTATTTGCAGGTATCTACTTTGCGACATACGAGGCGCTGACGAGGGGCGATGCTCCGGCTTCGACGGCGAAGGTACTGCTATCTGGCGGGCTGGCAGGCGCAGCCTCGTGGTTCTTCACGTACCCGCTGGACGTGCTCAAGTCGCGTCTGCAGATGGACGGGGCGTCGGGTGCACCCAGGAGGTACTCTGGTAAGTCAGACTGCTCCTCTACGTTGAGGAAAATACACTCACTTCATTAACCACACACTTCCGTCGTGTGTGTGTGTTCAATTCGAGTCCCTTACAAGTTGTTCCAATGATAGAGGAAAAACATAAACAATCCAATATCACGTCCGAAAACTTACCGTCTATAGCCAATTATTCTATGGTAATCGCATTAAATTTAAAAAATAACTCGGGAGACATATGTTCATATTTAGAGCGTGCTGATCTAAATTTTTATTGTCAAATTCCGAGATTGCTGCTAGCAAAGCTGTCTGTAGTCAAAAACGAAAACTTTTCTAAAACAACAGGAAACTTAAATCATTTATAATTTTTGCGTAATTTTAATACTTGTCAATAATACCCGATCTAGATGCTCCGTGTCTCCTTTAGTAAACCAAAGGTTATGGTGGGACATATTGAAGGTAACGGAAAAAAATCTACGATTTCTAACAAGTGTAGTAAATTGAGATAAAAAAATGCTTGACAATAAAACTTAAACAAGTAATAAACAAAAACCAATTCAATAATGCATAATTTTAAAGTATTTCTAAAATAAATAAATTAAAAAAAACTATTAACTGCAGTTTAGGAACGTTTGGTACAATATACATTTGTTTAAGGTTTACAGTTCGTCCGAACCATTTGCATGTTAATGTGGTTCAGAGCCCAATTAACCCTAAGTAAACGATTAATATTAAAAATCAAGGATACTATTTATATTCAGATATCAAGGTTTATTGTTATAACCTATTCATCTTCCTCTGTCGACAAACGCTCTCCTCTGTCACTATTTGGTCGCAATTGTGGCCAATGTTTTCAACTTCTGTTCCGTAATCAGCTTCCATTTTTACATAATATTCTTTCTGGTGTTTTCCTAAATCATGCTTCTCTTCTAACTGCCCCTGAAGTTTGTTTAGTGTCAATCTATTGACATGAACGAACCAGAATACCACCCTACTTCCTCTCAAATTTTCCAGACTTACTTCCCTCTTTAACTCCATATTCCTCTCTCTTCCTCTTCTTGTTTTATCCATTAAACTACTGAAATCTCTTCTCTCCAACCAGCAGTGTCCTTCACTACTTTCTTGCCTTGGCTCATCTACCCATTGTGTGTGTAACTTTGTTTTGCTGTCATCACTCTCTCGACTGGTTTAATCCAATCCTCCATCCCGTTCTTGCGCTAGTCTCTTCATCGCAACATACCTCTACAACCCACGACCTCAATTATCTGCTTCACATATACTATTTTCTGTCTTCCTCTACAATTCGTACCTTCGACTTTGATTCTTCTAACAAATTAACAAATCCTGTATGTCTCAAAAATATCTACCATCCTGTCTTCTTTCTGTAAGACTATTCCACAAACTTCTTTCCTCACCCATTATTTCCAAAACTCCTTCATTTCGTATTTTACCTGTTCACTTAATTTTCAGCATCTTTCTATAGCAGCTTATATCAAATGCTTCAATTTTTCTGGTATTCATAAAGTCTATGCTTCGTTACCATAAAGTGCTCTGCTCCACGCAAATAGTTTTGAAAAAAATCATTATTTGAAAGTTAAATATTTCTCTTTATAATGAAGGGTCTCTTTCCTAATGCTGTACTGCTTTTAACATCATTCCTGCTTCGGCCATCAGTTGTAATTTTACTACAGAAGTTGCAGAATTCACTTACTTCTTCTATTGCATCCGATCCTATTTTTATATTTAATCTACTATTATTGGTATCATTTCTGCTACATTACATCACTGTTGTCTTCCTTCAGTATTTTGTTCATGACAGTCAGTAGCTTCTCAATATCCTCAGCCTGTTCTGCTTACAAGACGATCTCATCAAGCAAGTCGTAGCATACTAATTTTTTCTCCTTGAACACTTATGCCACAGTCAAATGTTTCTTCACATTGTTAAGGTTCTTTGGGTGGTTTTATTACTGCTTTAATTAATTAAAAAGTCCACCAAAAAACAATGTATGTTGATGCTCGTTTATTTTCAATCAAAACAAGTCTGCGACATTCACAAGCATAGTGGTTACAATCCAAAGATGCAATACTGACTTACTGAATACTTGAATTGAACTTGCATGAATGTCTCTGTAACACTGAATGAAAACTGAATGCAAACTAAAACTCTCTGTCCAGGCGATCTGTTTATATAGAGTCTATCGAAATTACGAGAATTCTTCAAAGGCATCCGCCCGATATTTCTCGATCATTAACAATCACTCAAACAATCAAACATATTAAAAACAATCGGAATTGATACAAAATTAATTAATAACATTACAAAATGATTAGAAATGGTAATTAGAGATACTTAAATACAAAATTATTTACAGAAATCCTTTCAAATGGTGGAAAATTGTCCTGTAGACATCGTAACTTACATTTATACATGGAATTACAAACTTTTAATAAATTCTCTTGCATCATTCGGTTCTTAAACATATTAAATGGTCTTTAAATAATTTTCTTACCTAAAACAAAGTCTATATACACTTATTTACAAGAATTTACAAAATAAACATATCAAATCACTTTCAAGCAAACTTTGGCTCACTACAAATATTTCACACAGTCCAATACTATTCAAAATACAGGTATTAGGGCTGTTACAACATCCTTTATCACTTCCTCAATTTCCATGTTTAATATTAATGGGTATAGACTACAACCCTGTCTCACACCATTTTTAAGCGTGCATGTCTATCATGATTTTCTACTTTTATTACAGCCACTTGATTCTTATATAGATTATAATAAAGTATTTTTCTATCTCAATATCTTCTTTAAATTTTTGAACATCTTGGCCCATCTAACATTACCTAAAGCTTTTTATAAATCAACAAACGCCATAGAGTATCTTTGTTTTTCTTGATCCGCCCTTCAAGTATTAATCTTAAAGCCGGAATTGATTTCCTTGGACGGCGGTTTTTCCCAAACGCAAACCGATTTTCACCTACTATCTCTTCTACTACCCTTTCCATTCTTCTGTATATTATTCTGGTCACTAATTTTGAAGCTAGACTTATGGTACGATAATTCTAATATTTGTCGGCTTGTGTTTTCTTCGGAAGTGTGTAGATGATACATTAATTTAACTTTTACTTGTGATTATATAGATTTTATTATTATTTTTTCAGATAAAATATTATTTTTTTGTGCTATAGATCTTTGCTGAGGAAAGTGCAGTAGAATTTGTATCATGTCTTAGTATGTATATTCATATACATGAGGCATAATAGTCAGAGTGAAACCTATTATACGTTACAAACACAAATTTAAACTTTAAATAATTAATGCAATAAGTAAATTAAAATTAGGGAGTACACCTGCTTCATAAGTCACAAATTTTCTCCTAACAATAGACTTCTTGTGCAGTATAATTTAAGTATCATGGTTTTAGCTTTTCTAGTCAGATTTTTTTACTACCTTCTGGTTATCTTATTCTTTACTTTTCCTCAACTTTCAGTAGTACTCCACCCAATCATTTCTATCTTCGGTTTCTTTTCTCTCCCTACCACCCAAAATTCATATGTATCATGGGATAGGATACTGATTTTGTTTAGTCTTTGACTTGAACATATATTTAATTTTATTTCTATACTTAGAGGGCACAGAAGAAAACGGTGATAGCAAAACTGGAGGATGAAGTTTAACAGTGAAGCTCGTAATCTATGGTGTGCATACAAAACCAATAATATCAGTGGTAAGAAAAAGGAACAAATCGTTTTACACCGACGGTTTACAGTGATGTTACATGCGTGGCGAGGGAAGAAAGGGATCGCCGCCATTTTGAGATCATTTTGCTCGTTGTAATCTTCGTATACAGCTCTCGTCAAGATGTATCGATATCTGGGGTGAATTGAGTCTTTGCCAACGTCTGATGCTACATAAGTTTACGGTCGTCGTGATATACTGCAAAATTCATTTCGATAATTTAACTACTCCACCTGATGAAGAAAGTGCAGGCAGCTCTAAAAACGGCGTGTTTTGAGTAAATTACCGAGCAGACAGATCTATTGTCTCTCGATTTCAGGATGAATCACCGTATGGAAGGCGTGTGTTTGAGTGTTACAGTGTTGTGGTGTTGCAGGTATGGTGGACTGTTTGCGGCAGAGCGTCCGGTCGGAGGGATGGTCGTGCCTCACTCGAGGATTGTCCACCGTGATGGTGCGTTCCATGCCCACCAACGCCGCCTGCTTCTACGCCGTCACGTTCGTACTCAGCTGGGACCGCCAGAGAGCGCCTCTACCTGCCACTGCTGACGTAGGTGGCGCCGTGGAGGTGTCGCCGTCTGTTGGGTGGCATCGCCGCGGCCTTGACGCGCTCGACGAGGTCCTCGGCTGGCGGCGCAACCTGTCCCAGATGGCACAGTGTGACTACCTGGAACAGGCAGTGTCTTCACCACCTGGACTTGGGGCACGCTTAGTCGAGCAACCGCCCGGAGCTGCAATACTCAGAGACGATACAGATGAGTTTCTAGAATGTATCATCGACCCAGAGGACGGTCTCAAGGAACCTCAACAACAAAGAAGAAACTCCTCTGGATTCGGCTACGATTTCTTCTCCTACAGCACTGATTTTCTGGACAGCCCCTGGCTGGAGACCACAGACGCTGAATGTACTGTTTGCGAAAGTGATGTGTCTAGGAATGCCACAGATGACCTCGAATTAAGCTGGATATTTAATTGGAAAGAAGACGATGGTGTCAACAGCTGTGGAGACGGTTTCCTCTATTCTGTTGACATGCTGGACAACCCTTGGCTGCGCGGTGAAGGTCTGTGCGTCCGTCCAGCGAGTACTGAATCTCATCGCAGTGAAGGGGCGAATTCTGGTCGAGGAGCCAACGATGCTGTTAGACACGGAGAGCAGTGTCGTGATTCTCAGATAATGGGTAGTCCCGGAACGGGAGTGGTGAGGAAGCCGGACGCTTTGAGACACATTAATAACCATACTGCGCCGGCCACAAACAAAGTGGCTCCCGACGTTCCGGAAGAATATTCCAGAGGTTTGTTGCGGGAAATGGAAGCAGCGAATGGGTCTCTAGAGGCCGCGCTGTTGTCAGAGACCAGTATAAAGACAAACACAACAATGGCCCAACTGGTAACAAAGTAAGAAATGTTGATTGTACAAAAGTGGAAAATGAATCGATGTTTACCTGTATCGATAAGTTTGACTGTAAGCAATTACTGTTACTGTGGATTTTATTTTACGATGTTTGAAGCAAACTGTAACTCTATTGAGAAGCTAATATGGCGAATTTGAACTTATAGTAATATATCGCTGTATAAAGAATGTGTTTGAATATGTCAGCACAGACTGGCATGATGATGGGCATCTGGAGATGCGTGTGTAAGAACACAAGCATCAGTAACAAAAAACTGTTTTGATACTCACTGGATTTATTTTAGAAACGACTCTACTTATAGAGCTTGGGTTTCAGTAAGCTTGTAACTTGCAATTTTGTGTTCTTGTGTACAAAATGTTTGGTTTCTGAACATAATTCATCTAGTTCAGTAGAAGTGTATGTACTGTAGAAAGAAACGTACTGAGTAATCTATGTATGTTGACGATGTTATTTTATGTAACGCGAAACAAACAAATAAAACTGTATTTATTTTTCTTGGAGATTGGGAACCTCAAGAATCGTCGTTGATCTGTTTATATATTTATTAATTTCGTGTCAGTAAAATACATTGTTACACAATTACAAACATGAAATTGTACTAGACCATAATTGGCCATTTCCAGTTCATTTTCTGAGGCCTCATATATCTTCTTCGGGGCAGGATGCTGTACACAGTCGACACTTGAGCATGTGCTGAACAGTCTGATCTTCTCTGCAGTCGCACTTGATTTCATAAACCTCAACAGTGCCCACTCCTGATCTCAGCCTGTTCAGAGATTTCCATATCAATCACCCTTTGTCATAGCCAGGTGTTAAAGTTTCAGACAATCTTCCCACAGCCATGGGGAAGTGGAGCCTTAGCTTCCTGCAAGGGTTACCTGGCTTTCTCAATTTTTGTTCCTTTGATATTCTTAAGAGACTTTTTCTGTACTTAAGTCTTTGCCAGTGTGGTATATGTCCATCTAATGGATGAGTGCTTTCCTGGTCCATTTTCATCCTCGCCTTGCTCACTGCATTTTCTCTTCGAACTGAAGGTGCTGCTGTTCCTACAAGACGGTAGGGCCATTCGACTGGAGTGAATTTTAAACAGACTGTCATGATTATGCATATGTCGTTGAGAGCAATGGCCACTTGTTTGGTATGGGTTGAGTTGTACCATACAGGACAGCCAAACTCTGTAGCCGAATAACACAGCTAAGGCATAAATTAGGATGGATTCAGTTGGCCTACCCCACTGTGATCCAGCCAGTTTTCTAAACTTTTAGCTGGGAATTCATGCAATATGTCCGGAATATAAAATATCTGTGGAGGGTCACTTCTAGATATTTTGGAGTGTTCCAGTTCGACCTCCGGTCACATATCCTTTAACATACGATTGGCTTTTTTTTCATATTGTTAAATTGAAGTCAGGAGAACCTATACTACATAGACTGGACTCCAACTTGAAATATCGATCCCACATCCAATCAGCTAATCTACAAATATAATTTCGTCTTAATGTATTCTCCAAGATCTTTGTGCTCTACGTTACACATAAACACGGGGGGGGGTGGTATCTTAACAGATTATTCCTTCAGAATGTTATAATAATAATTTCATATGGTCTCATGAGCAAGTTGTCGTTTTGGGAAGATACTGTCAATATGTTTTTTGTACCATTTTATACACCTATTGATCGAATTTCCATCTGTATCCGAGTTCAATCTCATACGATGCATGGAAGTGTATTTCGGAGGACTTTCATGATTGTACCATGTCTGACAATCCGTCTTTTACAATTTTGAAGTTTTAACAGTTGATATATATATATATGGACGCAATTGATAGTATTAATGTATATGATATTGTTGGCCAAAATATCCCGTCTAACAAGTGACAGAGCCTTCCAAGTTTTGGGATTGAGTTTTATTTGTGGCCGTTTTCCTTATTTTTATCTCTCTTCAAATTAATTGCATTTACCTCACCTTCAAGCTATTTTAGACTGTGCCTTCTTGCAGTATTTCAGCATCTCGAGCAGCTTCCAGCCACTGTCCGGGACTACCTGGAACAGAAGCCTCTCCAACGCATCCTATCCATCCACCATCACTTCTCTTCTACTGTCTACCTCATCTTTCCTCAACATACTTTCTAACAACTTTCACCCATCTGTCCCTCGGTCTTCCTCTGAGCTTTTTCCCTGTGAGCTTGTAAGGTTCCCTCTTCCTGTAGTTAGGTTGAGGTATATGTAATCTGCCCGTCTTCAAGCCGTAATCTAAGCTGCAGAAGCCGGCAGATTATTTCCACAGTTCAGAAACAAATAAATAATAAATATCTAGACAACGAATTCTTTAAAGTAACACTCGAAAACACTTTTTATTTATATTCACAAGGGTCAAAACACACTTCTTACATTCCTTTTATTCAACGACTTGCCAGATATATTTTATATTCTCATCCATTCCCTCGCCATATTTTCTTTTTCTTCTCGTCCAAAGATATACATTATCATAGATAACCACTGTCCATAGATATTCTGTCACTTTAATATACGTTTATCTTTATCATTTTTTCATAACAATTTAACACATTTGTATACACAACACAAGCAAGACTAATATTTAATTAACTTTTAACCAAAATTATAGTGTAAGGCACCTTACAAGCTTCATGTCCTTTTGTATCTTCTCCTCTGCCATTCTCTTCACACGACCATGCCACTGTAACCTTAATTTCTCAATTTTTTTCCGTAGCAGTTCCTCCTTTTCCATCTTTCTAATTTTCTCATTCTGTCCCGTCTCGTTACTCCTACTCTCCTCCTCTGAAACGTCATTTCCATAGCTTGTACTATCTTTTTGTCCATCTCCTTCATCACCCATGTTTCCGATCCATACGTCAACCTTATTTTCTTCACCTTATTTCTGTATCTTCTTGCATTACTTCCTCTTTGTTTTTACGCTTCAAATAAAAGAGGTCACAAAAGAAAAATTATTCTTTTAAATTATATAATATCACGGTTAATCGTTAAATAAATATTTCTTACTCACTTACTATTCTCCAGCTATAATAACTCCCCTGTTTATTACTAAAAATTGGCATTCATCTTTATGCACTTTCGTTTATTACATGGCTAATTCTCCATTTAATATTTATCGACAAAGAAATTACTTTCATAAATTCTAAAGTTACACCAACAATTAATCCATTTATTAAAAATCATTAATATCATATTTTCCTTCTCGTATTGTTGATTTAAAGACACTTTTGGTCCCTTCGTCAAATTCTCCCAAGCCACCGTTGTCAATAATCGGTCACCAAAGATAATCCCCTTCTCTCTTTTCATAACCAGAAACCGTCCGCATCACCATCTCGATTCATTATCCAAGATATTATTTGTCTGATTCCTAAAAACACTTTAATTGCTTTTAATACATTAATAGGTGTAATGGAATTTTCATTTGTCACACAGTGACAAAATATATAAATTCAGAGAGATAAACTATAATTCTTTTGCCTTCTGGTATTCTTCGTAATGGAGTTTTTAACTTCATTTGCGGTTTTCTTAATTTTAGCTGACTTCCGTAAAAACATGTTTGCCATTCCAGACTCACATAATTCAATTTCATCGTCACATTCTAATATAATCATTATTTATTGTCACAAAAATTAATGAAAAACAATGTAATTTCAATACGAAGTTGGTCTGAAAAATTCTTCTTTTTTTTTTTCTTTAGGTGTGATAGCGAAATGTAAATAATTTCTGGAGTGTCCCAAGAAAGCAATATTTATTTTTATAATGTTCCACAAATTTTCGTGAAAGTTTTTGTTTCATAGATTAGCAATAGAAATCCCATCTACAAAAAAGGCCGAGAACGTTTCAGATGAATAAGAATGTTGTAGTAGATTTGTGAATCTTTGGACGTGCTTGAGAAAGAAATTTCATATAAAATATAGAATCAAGACTATACAACTGGTAATCTTCCAAGTCATGAAAAATTTAATTTCAACCCCTAATATACCAAATAGTAAAATGGCATTACAGTCCTAAAACATTTAAAATCGACGTTCTAATTAATGTGCCCATAGCATAAAAGTTGTCGAATTGAATTTTTAATAAGCTATGTTTATATTGAACTATTGTAAGCCCTTGAGCGATTTTTGTGTATCGTCACGGATCTAGAATAGTTCCAGTTTCTGGGATGAAAGATTATGACAGGTTGACCTGATTTGACCAAATATAAACTTGACCACTGTCTCAGGGTGAATAAAATCTCTTGAGTTTGAAGAAATCAGAAGCATTAGTAGAGGTAGGTATTAAACACAAACAGGGCCGATAACGCAATCGTGTAATTGCTTAAATAGAAAATTACTTGTATTTGACCCTTAAAGTTTACTCTGCAAAATTTTAAAAATTCCTGGGTTTTTTTCGAAAGCATTACGTTTTTTATTATTATTGAGACTGGGCAAACACTCATAATGTAATCATTGGTCATAGTATCTGTAAAGGCCATAGAACTTAATACACATTCCATATTATTAAACAGTTGAGCAACTCCGAAGAAATTAATTTCCTCAATACTCGATTCGGTAACATATCTGGTCTGATTTACACTTAAAATAACCTAATAACTCACGTACAGCGAACATGAACAAAAGCCATTAACGAAAGTGGTTAGTAAAATCCCTAAAAAGCAAATAAACCGTAATGCATAAACTTTGGTCATGCAACAACATTAGTGAAAGTTGTAATTAAACTAAAATTTATCCTAAGCCGAAATGGCAATTGGCATTCGTGGTTACAGTAGAGACCATGAGTAATTTAATTTTCTTAAAGTTTTTTGTAAGTTGCTTTCATTAGCAAGATGTTATTGAAAAGCAGATCAAAGTTTTTTCAGCCGCAAAATTTATCAGTATTTTTTTAAGTATAAAACGTTACGAAAAGCAAACATAATGAATGTATTATGGCAATTAATTTGGTAGCAGTTGCTTAGCTATTAAATTGTGAACATAACCACGAATTTCTACTAATGGTAT
Source organism: Vandiemenella viatica (assembly GCA_031002005.1). Taxonomy (NCBI): domain Eukaryota; kingdom Metazoa; phylum Arthropoda; class Insecta; order Orthoptera; family Morabidae; genus Vandiemenella; species Vandiemenella viatica. The sequence continues at coordinate 229,640,511 of CM061919.1, read as the reverse complement.
CTCTGGTCGCTGTTTTGCGAGCTAAGGCTGACACGTGACATCGTTCTTTAGCCAATAGTTATCGAGGTGAGTGCGTGAGTGACCTTACGAAATTATATGGTAGATATTATAATTCACGATGAGTTTAGTTTTACAAATAATTTAAGCTGCTTTCATAGGCGTCAAGTTACTTAAGTTATTTTTTCATATGGATGGAAGTAGTTTCGTATTTATTGTGTCGAATGAAGCCCTGACCAGGAATAAAACCACTATCACGCGATATAGGAAAAGGTTTTGCGATTTATAATTTATTTTTAATATCATTGGTTTCCTAATTCTGACATCAATAATTCAGTACAAGTTCCAAATGTACCACTGTGTAAACGCCAACTGAAATATGTACAACATTACAAAATAAGGTTATGAAGATTTCATAATAACAATTCTTTTTATTTAGGCAATCGCAAAGAAATGAATTGCCATAACATTCCTTTCACCCGTCTTTTTTGACGGGCTTAGAGACAAGTATGTTTATATTAAAGGAAAACATGATGTTTGTGTGCTTCTAACTACTGGATGTTCATGGATCACTACTCGACAGAAATTCGCTAGTTACCATCCAGGATTTGGACTTCGAATGGCACGGTTAAATGATTTTTGTGTAAGACTTACCTTATTCCCACTGTTATTTTGTACGAATCTGCCGTGAAAGTATTTTTACTATACTAGCAAAATTCACCACAATCCTTGACAGTTTCCAGTCTATGGCCGGGAACACTGTCATTTACAACGTCTTGTGTAATTCCACCGTTTCTCTACTGTCCACTTTGTTCCTCATGCTTGCACACAGTTTTCCATTCCCTTAATCCATATATCTCGTGGCTTTCCTTTAGGACTATTCCCTACCAGCTTTATATAATACAGTTTCTTTGTGTTCCTTTCAATAGTTTATACTTCAATGGTCTCCCATATGGCCATCGCCTGCTGAAAATGTAGGGTATATCTGATAAGGGCGGAGTACAACGGGGAACTACTTCCTGTTCACTCCGAACTGGCGGTTCAAGGTCATGTTACGTGTCTCCTCACCTCTCCGCCCCCCCCCCCCAAATTGCCCTCTTCTCCGGGCCGACCTCTGTGTTCAAGTAGGCGAGTGACAAATCTCGTCTTCGCATGTAGGGGTAAGGGCAGCGGACTGGGGATAGAACAGATTGACCTTGATCTACTTCTGTTAACTGTAAGGGCTATATTGTTCACCGGGACAGTTTTGGCAGCCTGAAGGACCGACAGTAAAGCCTCGTTTACATCTACAGACACCGTACGTGTCAGACGCGTATTGGCACAGAAAAAAACGTAAAGAGATTCGAATCCTTACTATAACTTTGTAAGTTCGCTAGCATGGTACGAATCGCAAGGGTCAGAATAACGAAATGATTTTCATAGCACACCATCAACAGTGTCATTTGTATTCAACAAGGGCCTAGTAATAATGAATAAAAACTACAAGAATTCGACAGTATTCAAGAACGAGGAGTCCGAGAATTAGACTAAAAATATAGGCTATGTTCTGATGTATGCCTCAATGAAACTAATTTTGTTTTGAAGGTAAGAGTACCCAAACCAAATTTTGTACCAAAGTTAAACAATAGTAACGTTACGGTTAGTTTTAGTATTAATTAGAAAACGAAAACTTAGCTCAAACAAACGGCTACTTTTTCTTTTGGTGATAAAGATTCCTTGAACTTCATATCTCATTTAGTTATCACTGGTGTATTTCTGACTACAATGGTTTCAAACTCACATTTACCCATCATAAAAATATTTAAAAAAAAATCTGTCCTGACTGTTTACGAACTCCTATAATCTGCAGAATTCGCATTTTTTTCTTTCATAATATCCACAGCAAACATTTTTCCCTGCCACTCTTCTACACAATCCGATTCTTCTAAGAAAATTGTTACCACGGCTAGTGATTCTACTGAAAGATTTCGAAATATTGAGAAGTACAGTTCATACGTGCGTGTACTTACTAGTTTGTCTGTGAGTGTATTGCTGTATAGATGTGGAAACTTATGTCTTTGTCGTGTCTGACACGTTACGTGCTGGACATGCTATTAAATGTGAACCAGGCTTAAGTTGACTGGTCTCTGGTGAAGCTATGAGAGGACCAGCAAACTAGAAGTGGAACCAGTCCGCGAATAAGCCTGGATGCTAAATAATTCAGTTTTTTAAAGTCATCGATTGGGCAATACAGGTATGTAAAGAATCATTGTGTTTAATTTGTATAAAGTTTAACTGTGCGTCTAATGTTTCTGACCCGAGAATAATAAGAAATCTAAAAATAATAATTAGATTAGTGTGATGGTAAAATTGAGTGATGTTTTTTATGATATTAGCAATAATACTGATATTTCTTTTTATATAAACAATTTAATACTGCTTTCGATTCAGAATACATATTAATTTATTTTTTGCAGAAAACAACAAACATAAAGGAAAATTGATACAATATGTCATTTAGTGACAAAGTCTTAAGCTACAGTTTCTACATTCCATGTACATCAGCAGTCTTCATAAGCAATTTTTATTTCAGTTTTGTTAGACAATGTTACACTCAACCTTCCAAAAATTAGGCAGGTTACATCATGATAAAAGAATATCTTGCAAAGAATATCGTGTTTAAAACCGATTCGTAAACATACGATGTAGTGATAAATTCTGATTGCATCTTGTTTCACTTCTTGAAATTATCGATCTAGTTGTATTTGATAAAGTGCAAAACATGATTCTATCTGAGTCTTCGAGCCTCAACGGTAACAGGTATTAATATTGCCAATATAGAACATTACAAGAATGTCGATGAGCGTAAATGATCGTGTGTTACAATACTGAACTGAATATAAAACGGTAAGAACTTTCGTTTTAATTAAATATAAGAGCACAGCATGTAGGGTAGAATATTTTACACGTTTGGGCATATAAATCGGACAGTTACATTTTAGGAAGTTAGATCTTTCACGCAATCCTGCAGCATTTCAGAATAAACGAGAGGAACAGAGAACTTCACAAGTCCGTAATAGTGCATTCTCTGTAAGCATAAGCTTTGGGGTGTCTCATAATTGTGTGTATTTTCTGCTTGGGCTTACTGGAAGGAAGACTGTAGTCTGGGAGATTGGATACCGTATCGGACGAATATTTCTGCTCTTTATTTTTATTTACCTTCCTCTCTGGTCGAATAGGCTCTGTGTGGTTCCCAGACAACCTGCCAGAGGCAGATCTGTCAGGTGTATTCGCTGCCCTGTATGAAGCAGTTCTGTTAGTGGAAGTTTGGACATGCATAGGTACTGCTGTTTGAAGAGTAATTACTTTTGAGGGAAGAACAGTAGCTTCATTGTTGGGAAAGGCTCCAGGTTTTGGGACTGCCGATACGATTTGAGGAAGGCGTGTCGACTTGCTGGTTTTCGCTCGTGGCTTGGGGTCCTCCCTCGTTTCAACGGAGCTAGAGGATTCCGCCTTCGGTTGAGATTTCAAGTCAATCGTGGCATAGGCTTTGTAAACGGGAGCTTCCGAATTGATAGCGAATGACACCTTTCGCACCGAAGCTGTCGGGTTGTCCGAAGAACGGGTACTGTGACGGGAAGGTGCGTCAGAGGTCGTAATAATCGTCGTTTCGGAGGCCGAGAACTCGGTTCCTGGAATAGATCCGTTACACAGAGGTTTCGTGATGTGAACGGAGGACTTGACAACAACCGGCGACGACTTGCTGTCCTGAGAAATGGTCCTTGAGCGAAGCGTAATTTTGCCACCTTCATTCAACTGATGACCATCTTGTGGTTGAGATTTGTGAGACTCAGAGTTCACTGCCGTCTTCGGGCGTGGTACAGTTGGAATCTTAGAACCAATCTCTGCACCTATACGCCTGCTTGTGGCTTCAGCGCCTGAATTGGAAACGTTGGATTTAGGAATTTTGCTGGGAAGAACCTTCATGCTGGGTTTTCCACTTCTTTCAAGAATATTTTGCGTCGGTGGTTCGTCTGATTCAACAGTTTTGACAATCGTCGTTCTTGATACGACAGGAATCAGAGACACCGGCGCTGACTGTACTGGCTTATTTGAAGAAGGAATTATTGAATCTGTGACGGATGATGATCCGAGAATCTCATTGGAGATAAACTCTGCTTTAGCAATTTCTTTGATTTCACTACCACCTGGCTCTGGAGTTTTATCTGAGATGACAGGTGTTACAAATGTTGTTCTTGAGATTCTAGGAACCAACGATACTGGCTGTGACCGTAATGGGATTTTGGCTGTCACAGCTGATTGCAATGGGCGTTCTGATGAAGAATTGCTTGAACTTACTGTCGGAGTGCTTGAATCTGCTGAGGCAGATCCAAGAATCTCGCTGGAGATGAAATTAGAATCAGCATTCTGTTTCCTTTCTTGCCCAAGTTTCTCTGCAGGCCTATCAAAAGTGAAAGGTGATACGACCATTGTTTTCACACTAGAGATCAGAGAAACTGGTTGACTCTTTACGGTTGGAGAAATGTTAGTTGCTGGGGTAGCGTATCCACGAGTCTCACTGGATATAAACTGAACGTTAGCGCTTTCTTTATTTTCGTCACCAATTCGTTTCGGAGATTTGTCGGAAGGGATAGGTGTCACAACCGTCGTTTGTATCACATTAGGAACTAGCGATATCGGCTCTGGATGTATCGGCTTATTACTTGTATCAGATCTTGAATTTGTAGCTGGGGAAGCCGAAATCTTACCAGACAGAAGTGTTGTATTAGTAGCTTGTTTCGTCTTGTTATCGTTTTGCTTCGATCCACCATCTGGGGAAGTCCATACGGCTGTTGAGCTGGGAAGACTTTGGGTTTCAGATAATGCCTGTTTTTTAGGGGGTTCCTTCTTGATGGCGCCTCTTTTTGTATCTGGGACATATCTCGAACTCGGCAAAGATCTGAACTCTGTGCCTGTGGTGGGTACATGACCGTTCTTCTCTCGATCTCGCAAGAGACTAGCTGCCAACCTCTCCTCTGGTGTTCGCGGTTTGCTCAGGCGCTCCATCGACCTCCAGCCCATGTAGGGTTGTCGACGCGCCATTGACAGCGGTGTTCCAGGGTCTGCACTTACAGTGGATTGAGTTCTCTTGTGCGACAGACTCTCGTACGACCGAGAGCTGCCGAATGGACGCCGGCGGAGAGGGTCGGGTGACGTCACAGAGATGCCTGAGTCGTTCTCCCAGCGGTGGTGGACGCGGTATCTGTCGAGAGAGATGGCGTCTCCTGCATTGTACTCCTGCCAGATAAAACGACGGCGCGGAGACACGGGAGTGCAGGCGAGTGATGCGGTGTCGTAGTAGGAGTCTGGAGATTCCACCTGGCGCAGTGCTCCAGCATTCTCTGGAGAATTCCAAAAGACTTCATCGTTGCCGGCAACGAGTCCCGGATCTGTGTTCAGGCGACGGACGGCGAGATGCCGTCGTGACGTCACTGGAGTCGCTCCAGCTGAACCGGCGTCCTGCCCTGCAAAGCAGTGAAGAGTTAATGTCATATCAATATCAACGGAGCTGGAACGAAAACAACACGGTTCATTATATATATTTTTAATCCCGATTCAACTATGACATCTCGTTGCGGGGAATTTCTTCACAAGTGCTGAAGGTAATAGAAATCACAAGAAATGATCTCAAGCCGCCATCGCTCTTCTACAAATTATGTCGCACATTAAAGGGGGAGGAGATCCACAAAGTATGGCATGACGTGACAAGGGGGGGATTTAAGGCATCGTGACGTCGCAGACATTATAACAGTAGAGCCAAAAAATCTGTATTTATAATTTTTGATAAAAACGTGGTCAGCAGGGTATCGATGGTAAGATTTTGAATAAAAATTACTATTGGAAACGTTATTTTATTTAAGTTCTATATTTAAAGTTGCAAAATCAGTGATGGAGAATCCCAAACACCTGAACATCAATTCTAATATTATTAGCAATAATGCTACGAAAAATATACGTCGAAAAGAATTAAAAGTCACTGTAAATTGCAAAGGAATTAAACGTCACAGAAAATTGCAAAGCAATCGATAATATTTTCTGGAGATTTTTTATTCAATGACAGACTTAAAATTTTAGATAAAATTGGCTTCTGGTCAGAGTCCTTGAGCATAATGCTTCTTTAATTACCATGTCAAATCCCACACTTTTGCATAGTTTAGAATAGGCATCAATCAGTCAGTGTAAGTAACTTTACCACTTTTCCTTTCATATCACATATATGTTGCATTTTAGAATGTAGCGAGTAGTGACAAGTGAACGATGAATTCGTAAAAGTACGAAACCGAATACCAGACCAGTAGTAAAGGGAATTTCCATTCTGAAATTTGGCCCAAATACATTCATGCGACTCGTAGAAAGGAGTTTCTTAATAGAGCAACTCAGATTTATTCTTCTTCTTCTTCTTCTTCGCCAGCAGTCCTATCATCGCTCTAATCTCACCGTTTCGTACTACCAAAAACATTCCCACCAACCCCTTACACTAGCCCGTACAAAATTCATACTGTATGGTCTACAGGAATTCAGTTCATTGCTGGTTTTCGCAACTGGTTTTAACTACAAGGTTATTGCGCCAATTATATCGCAGAGAGTTAGATTAAAAATGTTAATGAATGACAAAATCTGTATTTTTTAGAAACATCATTGGTGCATTTTTTATATTTATCCCGGCCATCCTGACTGTGGTTTTAGATGTTGCACGCAATCATCTAGCGAATGTCTGGACGGTCCCCAATTTCCGTCTTATCTTCGCTTGTTGGAGAGAGTGATGGGGGATGTACGAGAGAAGTAAAGGAATTGGGTTACAAAACTTTGGTCAGACCATTACTTGAATATGGTAGTGTTGTATGGGTCCCACATTTTGCTTCTCAAACACAGGAGTTGGAGAGGGTGCATAAAAAGGGCTGCTCGTTTTGTTTCTGGAAATTACCGCAGAATGCAATCGGTAACAGATATGATAAAAAAAGCTGGAATGGGATTCATTGGAAGACAGGAGGAGGGTGAAAGGGGTCATGGGAATGTACAAGGTGTACTGCATATTGGTGATGAGGCATGGAAAGATATTGGTGTAGGGAAGGGGAAAGATGACCAAGACCACAATCTGGAATGCGATTTCAGGCACAAAGGTGTTGGAAGATTTTCTTTTTTGGGTAAGGGTGTCAGGGATTGGGATAAGTTACCAAGAGAAATGATGGTACAGGTAACAGTGGCTCAGCCTCATTATTGCACTGAAAAATCCAGTGTGTTGTACTTCGTTTTACGAAGATACGGAAAGCAGTCCTGACACTAAAGTGAACGGATTCAGGAAAACCAAGACAGAGGTAAAATCGAGGATAATGCAACACATTAGACGTCATTAAGATGACCTGAACTTTTCACCCTCTACGTCTCAGCTTTTTTTAAATTTGCAGAACAAATGTTTTACTGCTGATATGAACATATTGTCCAAATGTCGCAATTAAGATCAAATTGTCCTCCGGGTAGAGACCGTCTAAATAGGAGACGTCAGCATTGCAATAAAGAGGCAATTTAGAGTGAGATGTGAGCAATTTTCCAACCTAAAAAGCCGTTAACGGTAACTAATGCGTAACTAACAGGCACAATTTTCGAGCTGTCGACATGAAATGGCTGTTGTTAATTGACCGTGACCCAAAGGTCGCCACAGGCAAGTGCGTCATCGCTCAGCTATCGAGTTTCCTTGCCAACCAGGAAACAGCTTCGGTACGTACCTAGAAACGTGACAGTAACAACCTGTTTATGGATGCTACCGCAGAACACAATCGGTAACTGGTATGATAAGGCAGCTTCGTTGAGAGCTACTGGGAAATAGGAGACGGGTTAAGAAAGTTCTTGGTGAGCAATAACGCTCTATCCTCGCATTCCGGAGCACGCGGGTTCAAGTACCTGTCCGGCCATCCAGATTTGCGTTTTCTATGGTTTCTCCAAACGCCGGGATGGTTCCTTCATAAGGATATGGAATTTCTTCGCGTCAGTCCCTTCCGGCCTCTTGACGTCGACGAGGCGTAATGCAAGAGTATATATATATATATATATATATATATTATATATATATAGCTAGTACAGGGCATGTGTAACTCCTGTATTGGCCTATGAGGCTTTTGTAGGTGTTGGTGGAAGAAGTAGGGGTCACGCATGAACCTGAAAAAATGATCAAGACCACAAGATGTGCTTTAGGCATCAATCGAATCCGTATCCTCCCGAATGCAAGGCCAAAGCTGGTGCTCGTGCTTGCTGCAGTTGTAAGGCAACGGTAAAATTTTTCTTTGCAGCTAAGGGAATTAGGATTTAAATAAATTACCCAAGAAATTTTGAATAATGAACCAGCAACGCTGAAAGAATTTAAAATCAAAATTCGTAATCAGCAAAAGTTGGTGCGAGGTGATAATGCAATCCAAAAGAAATTGAGATTATTATTTAAAAAATGCATTTGGAAATCACCATCCGGGCATCCAGATTTTTACATGGTTTCCTGAATTCGTTCCACGTGAATGGTGGGATGGTTCCTCAAAAGGCCATGGCCGAACCTGTTCCCGTTCTTTGCCTCCAAGCCCCTGCCACCTCTAATGACCTCAACGTAAAGCCATAAGCAAAAAAAAAAAAAACCCTTGCTGCTGGTCGCCACCAGCCCTGACTTTAAGTAAAATCGTATTCAGCGATAAATCGCAGTTCTGCACTACCTCGGATGACCATCGTCGGCGAATATGGTGCTGACCTGGGGAGAGGTCCCATTCTTCCAATTTGTTGGAAACGCACAGCGGTCATAGTGTGGTGAGCCTTCGGGTATGAATTTGGGTCACGGCTGATAGTGATTGAGGGAACTCTGACGGCACAACGGTATGTCACGGACATCCTGCGTCCCCCTGTGTTACCTCTCATGCGGCAGTATCGTGATGCCATTTTCAACAGAACGCTCGTCCACGCACGGTACGTGTCTCTATGAACTATCTACGTGATTTTGAGGTGATCCCGCGGCCAGCAAGATCCCCAGATCTGACCCGATTGAACAGGATATCAAGGAGCAGTTACAACAGTTGTGTGCCATCTTGTCTTACGAGATGATACAACGGCTGTATGCCACAATTCCCAAATGAATCAATGCATGCATCCATGCCAGTGGGTGCCCTTACTACTGATAAGTGGGCTCAAACTGCCAAGTTCTTTTTTAAATTTGACTCATCATTGAAATAACGTCACATACTCTCTTAACCTGCGAAGTTTCATTTTGTTTCCTCTACCCTTTTTGGGCGCTTCACTTTTCTTGTCAGGCAGATTATGTTTATATAAGGTCATTGAGAACATTTATGTAGGCCAGTTTGTGAATGTAAGAGGAATTGTAAGACAGAAATTTTCCGTCGCATCAAGCTGCTATACCAATCTTTGGGAAAGCGTTATATTGTCCCCAAATCAAATATGTACAAAATTGTAAATAAATCAATTTACGACTATTGCATTTTTTCCGTAATAACTTACGGCTGTGGGACTTGGACACTCAATGAACTTACCATAGGGAAACTTGGAAAGGCCCAGAGCGCTATGGAAGAGCCATTGCTTGGTTTCAGTGGAAAAGATAAGAGAGCAAATTAGGTTACAGACATCTTGTAGCAGTCAGCCACCTTTAAGTGGCAATGGGTCAGCCATGTACTTCGGAGGAAATATGGACAAAAACGGTGTTCCAGGAGGTCATTACACACCAAAAGGAAGACCATCAGAACGATGGGACGGCGACATACGCAGGGTTGATGGAGCTAGGTGGGCATGGAATCATGCAAGACCGATCTTCCTGGAGAAAAATGCTCAAGTTTTATCTAGACTCATAATCTTAAGAGGTTGCGTCATTTCGTGATTAAATTGGTTAATGAAGATTATATGCATAAATTTTCTATTGGATAATTTCTCATAATTATCTTGATTTAAGGACGTAATCTGGAACTAACCTACACACTAGCTTAAAAATTGTTCCCCAAACTCATTTACTTGAATCCGCATATGTTATTGATAGCATCAACAGATCCCAAAGGTTTATTGAGAATTGGCACACCACCGCTATCCTGCAAGGTATGATACTGCACTGGTATTAATGGTAATAGCGAATGCAGATTTATACTTGGGTTGTATCGAAGGTCATCTTTGCCCCGGATGCAGATGTTCAATGTTTGACATCCGTGGATGCGGATGTTTTACTGAAGCGGATGCGGAGGTAGAAAAATAAATTGATAATTATTTAAATTTTAATATTTTATCAAAATAAACTTAAAGTCAAAATTAGTATATTTTTATCATAAATTCTACATTTTGTATAAGCAAGATCTATTTACATATAACACTGCCACTGTATGTTTGCCTCATCTTTCAAGAACAAAATACTTGTCATGATTTCACAAGTGAATTAAATTATTTACATAACTACATCGCGTCAACAAAACAATCTTTGTCTTATGAACCTTGCAGCAGTGGCGTAGCTAGAGTGGGTGACATCCGGGGCGGATATCGATGGTGTCACCCCTTGAAAACTTAAATCCAAAGTTGAGTATATTATATCATCTTTTAGGTTAAAATATGATATTAATAAAACATTATTTAAAAAATTATTGTTATTTAAAAATAATAGTTAATAAAATTGTAAGATTAACAACATTTAAAAGATATACAAATAAAATAAAAACAATTGTTTTCACAATCCCCTCTTTCTAGCTTTAACAACTACAAACCCGTAAATCACATTTTCGAAATTAAAAATTTGATTTACTTCATGTTCAATAATCAATATGGCAAGTTTTTAGTCACGTGTTGATCACTGGTGATCGAAAGTGGTTTTAGATTAATTTTAACTCCTCTGAAGATCGGGCCTCACTTGCCTGATACTGTTCCGCTCCGTCACCGCACCGACATGTTTCTTACTATTGGCGCTCACTCGGTCGAAGTTTGTCCAAAGGACACGGCATGTCGTCCGACACTCGGCCATCATTGGATTGGTTTATGTTTTGACGGTGTGGACCAGTGTCGGTCTGCTGGATGTAGAGAACGCATAGAGAGAGTTCGGAAATTTCCCTTCCCTTACGACCAAATGTTGTTTTCATGTTATTGTTGGTCTTAAAACAAGTGTTTTTTTTATCCATGTTCATAAGATGTTCTTAACATGTAGGAATTGTTCTAGCATCTTCGCATTAATAAATCAAAACATTGCCAGAGTTGAAGATCAATTTTAAGACCCACAAAAATTGCAGCCGAGATCTGCATTTGTAACTGGGACCTTCCACACCCGAATCGCACGCCGTAACCATACGCCAGGCTAATCTAGAAGTACTGAAAAATATGTATTCAAACACATAAAAGTTGATTCGTGTTTTTTGATAGCAAAAATAGGTGGTATAGAAAAAAAAGTATATTCATTGTATCATGTTTGCAAACTTATTTTTCATTACACCTACATTCGGACTGGTGACTCAAATGACTGCGTGCGGTTTGGGTACTGAAGGTCCCGGTTCAAATCCCGGACTCGACTGTAATTTTTGCGGGCCTAAAAATTGACATTTACCTCTGGCAATGCTTTTATCTGTTAATACGAGGATTCTAGGACACTCCGTGTTCGAATTTCACGTTAATCAGTAGGTCTCCTTTCGAAGTTAGGTGACTACGATATAGGTACACTGCGAGTTTCCTAATAAGAAACTCTGACTAGACCTTTGAGATGACATGAAATTATTATATTTATTATACAAAATCTTAACGACCTAAATTTAAATTAAAATATGTTATAAACTCATTCTATGCTAAAAAAAAATACTGATGAATCGAAAAGAACCTCAAGCAAAACAAACACGTCAAGTGCGAAGTGATTGACATTTCATTGCGATTGCATTGAAATATGCGAGAATCTTTCATTCCGGTACAGTGTGGTAATGATTTGTTAATACTGTGCTGCATGGCCGGATTAAGACAGCGCGGGGCCCGTAGCAAATGTGAAGAAGAGGCCCTTGATTTTTGCCGTCCTGGGGAAAATTGTGGAGCTAAAAACAAAAAAGGTCTCCCATCTAGCCTAGGTGCGGGGCCCCCCAAGGAGGCGCGGGGCCCCTTAGAAGGCACGAGGCCCGTGGCATTTGCTACCCCCTGCTACGTGGTTAATCCGGTACTGCTGCGCTGGGATACTATTTTTGTACATAAAAGATCAACCATATAGGTGATTACATGAGTCTGATTTCCTGTAACAATCACTTGAAAACGTTAAAGGAGACTAACGACCTGGTAGGAACATGGGCGAGCTATGGACAATTTTGGACGCGTGGGGGTGAGCTGCCACTCGGCCGACTGTCGTTGCGGTGACGGTACAGACAGACCAGTATTGGCAAAATAGAGCTCGACCTTTACACGCAGCAACTGATACACACACTGGCGCAAATTAAAATCCCAACACCCATACGATGTTGTGATAAATGAATGAAATTTGGCCCCAAGTATGCCCACATGAAGAGTATTAAATGATTTAAAATTGAAAGTTTTACATGTAATAATATGAGAATTACGGTGCTATCTATTATGTAAATTGCTATTTTTTATATTCTTTTAACGTACTAGTGGCATACAGTGTGGTGTAACATGACAATTTGTTGTCCACGAGTTCTTGTTGGCTAAGTATGCCCAGGCGAAGAGTGACAACTCTATACACTCAAATGTCTAACTGTGAGAGAGGTCGTAGAATTGACGTTTTAAAAAGGTGCATCATATCGTGAAATCTCCCAAAGGATTGGCCGTAGTGCATTGTCAGTATACAGGCTTGTTACACAGTGATGAAAGAAAGCTCTAATACTCCAGGTCTATACTGATGGATAACAGCACGTGAAGACCGCCAAATTGTGTGGGTGGCTGCTGCTGGCAAATGGTTGACTGCAGGCCAGATCCAAACAGTGGTTACAGAGAGAGTCACCCCCCTCTCCGGACGATTGAAAACCAATTGCTTGAAGCTGGAGTACGCTCTCTGAACCCTATTCAATGTGTCCCATTAATCTGATTTCATTGCCAGCATCATCTAACCTGGCGTAATGCAAAACATAAAAGGACATTTGAATGGCGTACATTTGTGTTTACAGACGAGTCTCGATTCTGTCTGTGGCAAAGTGATAATTCACGACATGTTCGGAGGCGTATTGGAAAACGGCTTACCTGCTGTGATTTCAGAACATCACACAAATGCAGTCACCGGTGTCATATTTTGGCGGCAATCAGTTTCGACAGCATGACTGAGTCGGCTGTTGTTGAAGGCACAATGACAGCCCACCACTATGTGGACAGGGTAGTGCATCTTATTGTGATACCCTTCATGTTCACCATTCAAATCGCATCTTACAACAAGATAATGCCCGTCCTCATATTGCGGTCATCGTTACACAAGCCTTGCAAGGAGTTTCGATCACAATTTGAACAGCACAGTCCCCAGATTTGTCCCAATAGAGCATGTCTGGGATACCAAGAGTAGACACATTTGATCACATGGTGACCCAGCACAAACTGCGCAATAACTGACTGCAAAAGACATGCAGGCGTAAAGAGAAATACCCCAAGAAGACATTCGAAACACTTGTTGATTCAATGTCGGCAAGAATCCACGAATGTATTGGTGCTCGAGTTGGACGCATTTCTTACTGAAAACTGTATCTAAAGGTAATAACTTATCCTGATCCATTTCCATTTGCTATCATTTCTTCTGGGTATGGCCCTGGATATATCTTCAAAGTTTCCTAAAATTCTACCATTCCTGTATGCATGGTGAGATTCTAATTTTTGCCAGTGTAACTATAGGGCGACCATAATATTTCGCTATAAATTTAAAAAAAAAAAAAAAAATCGAAAACTACCCAATCATTTGTTGTTGAAACGTTAACATAGGTTGTATTTAAATGACTTCGCAAGGGATATCGAGAGGAAAGTTAACAGAAGTGGCTTGATCCAAGTAGAAGCAATTCCAGACCCAGATGGGGTTCCATCGGTGCAAACCCAGAATCCGGGTCCCACAAGTCGTGAGACCCTGGGAGAGACTGTGTAGTCAGAGAAGCAACTCTACATTAAGTTCCTTCATAAAAACATAACAATAAATGCAATATAAAAACAACGAATTTTTTTTTATTTTATTTTTTAAAAAAAACGGCTTAGGTAATATTAGAACATGCCTTTGCGATATCTGCCGTCTTTACATGAAGTACTTCACAAGTGAAGTATTTTACTATCCGCCTATGATACACGTAGCTACAGACTTCTAAATATGACATTGTATTTACTGAAGACCGTCTTCACGTGTTAATTTTACATTTCTAGCGCCGCTATGTAGCATATAAATAAAAATGTTGTAAACGGCTTGAATGTTCGCTCAGTTTGATCAGGAGCAAAAGTTCGACATCCCTGTCGATTTAAGGAATAGACCTGTATTCGACTGAGGGGTTACCCATAATACAAATTTTCTTCTTCTCTAAATTTATTATGGAAAATTCATAGAGAATCATACGCTTATTTATTTCATGGCGATCATATTTCCATACTCTCGATCAGAAGAAAGCATAGCAAACTTATATGAACCTAGAATTTAAGTGCTTACTAACGTTACGATTTCGCTAGCAAGATACGCGGTTCCGACTTTTTTTAAATTTATTTATTTAAATGGCTTTCGGCCTTATCAGCCACACAGCCAAGTTCTTTGCGTTTTATGACAATTCACATTTCATTACTTTACAGTTCTATTTACATACTTTAACAATTTACATTTCATTTCCTTTACAGTTTTAAATATATATAATTTACATTACAGTTCTATACACAACAGTTACGGTTCCGACTGTTTTAAACACAAGCTTTACAAAAACTGATTACCAACGACGGACGATACCATCAACAAACACTTGGACCCGTTCAAATTGATTTGAAACCTGACAGTATTGCTAGTTTAATGCACAGTTTTTACTAGCATAAATTCGAACATGATACGATTTCATGTCGAATATAGGTGCATCGTCGATAATAGGCAGGTACGCAGAGTGTAAATCAGATAACGCGAAATGTACTCAGTTTGTACATCACGAATCTGTCAGATAATAAATTCAAAAATTACTAGAAAAACTTCAAAGCACTTATAAATCTTAGCTTGAAAGCTAATGGAATTCTAAATAAGCAAAACAATTTTAAAACCTAGACTACACGAATTGCGATATACGTTTGGTTTTCATTTCCAAATTTTCTCTAAATATTTTCGAGAATTTACAATTTAACTGTCTAATTACTATGATTTTAGCAATTATATATAAACTTTAATTTTAAAACTTCCTCTTTTTATACAAGAGAACTTACATTATATCCACCGCCGCTTCTAACAAACCAAACAACAGTGACGGACGGCAAGCACAACAATGAACGATTTCTTGTGATTGTTGGAGCTACTGAGCGGTGCTCTTTGTTTAAGCGCACGGTATTGCCAACAATTATATTCTACTATAACGAATGAGCACAGCCGCCTGGATCGCATTTGAAAAAGCGCTAGATCAACCTAAAAACAAATATTCATAACAATAAAAGTAGACGTGTTTCGACACCAAAGGATAAAAGAAGTTTTTTTTTTGTGTCACACTAATTTCTATTTCTATTTTCGAAATGTGGGTGTCACCCCCAAACGGGTGACACTCGGGGCGGACCGCCCCCACCGCCCCCCCCTAGCTACGCCACTGCCTTGCAGAGTTCGCGGCTCGACTAATTCAAGCGTCAAGCACGCCACCCGCCTTTCCACCGCTATAGCGGCCCATTCACAGTCCAACTTGTAGGACCTGCGATGATCCGATTTTTCGATGCAAGATTTGTTGGGCCGTGAAAGGAGTTACAGGACTATATGTAGGACGTGTTTGATGTTGTTGAACAACCAACACGGAGTCCAACTATTGCGTTGGGTCGTGATTGGAGGAAACATCCTAGTAGTGTGCGATAAGGACATTGGTGTGTCACGAGAAAGGATTGCTTGGAACATCTTGTTGGACCTCTCCAAGTAGCGTGAATGCGTGAGTGCATCTTATGATAGTTCTACACGGAGGTGCTACAAGTTAGGCTGTGAAAAGGCACGCAAGTTCAAACTTGTAAATTCACTAAGATAACAAAACAATACTGTTCAGTTCATTGTTGCAGTTGCAGTTGTAGGACCGTAAGAAAAAAAAACCCTCATTTTTGTTAGCTAAGCGGCGATGGGCCGAATTTCGTATAAAGAGAAATTAATAAGATTATATATATATATATACTTCGGATGAGGAGTTCCGTTGTTACATCCCTAAAATACACCATTCAGAGCGGGCACTCAGCAGTAAGGCGGGATGACTTTATATTCTTAGGACCGTGTAACAGCCCTCAGGCCTTCCCCTTTTACGAAATCTTATATTAAGAATTTTGTATAGCAAGAGCAGAGTTGATTAGTTGTGGTTTTGTATATTATTAGTGTGATTAATTGTGAAGTTTATTCGCATGTAAATGAACCTTATTTTATGGAGAGTAACTATGTAAATGACAAGACAGTGCTGTGTATGAAAAATTAATTAAAAGTTTGTAATTGTAAGTGTTGAAGTGAGCCACGATGATTGGTGGACAATTATCAAATATTTGCACTGGTTTGTGTTGATAATTTTGTGTGTAAATAACTGTAAATATCTTTAATTTTCATTGCCTGGTGTTTGATGATGATTGTGAATGATTTTGTACCAATTCTGATTGTTTTAATGTGTTTTGACTGTCAACCGCATTATAGCCGGTCGAGAAAAATCAGTCGGCCTTCTTTGTGTTATTCTGGATTTCGGTAGCGTCTATTTAAACGAGCGGCAGATACGAGCATTAGTTGGAGCTGCCGATTATTTACAGTTTCAAGTGTTCAGTCGCTGCATTTTTGCTCTGTTATCTTTGGGCGAGCCTATTGTGTTATATCCGCGTGTAATCTCTTATGAAGCTCACGGAGAAATAAATATAAAGTGAAAAGTAATTCGTCGGTGTTGTCATTTCATGTAAATTTTTAATCTATTCAAAGCAGTAGTTACTGAACCTTTGGGGAAAGGTTAAACTCTCTGATAACCAATGACAGTGAACTGTGAATTTGTGGACGAAGTAATTAAAGGTAATAATCATTAATTGGCGACAGGGCGAATTTGTTAGTTAACGAAGAGCGTATCCAGCATCCTCGCAGTTGATAAATTCGACTGGTCCGTTTAGGTCAGATTGGAAATTAATGTTGTATCGAGCGGTACCTTGCTGTGGCCAGGGCGGCAGTCGCGCCGGCCTCCTGGAGCTCAGGATGAAGCCCTTGGATCCCTTTGCCAAGGGAGACTTGCTGAACCAGTCCGGGATCCTCAGCCTGCGGAGTCCCTTCTCGACCCGCGCTGCGGCCTCGTCACACATCCTGGAGACACGCGACGAAGACCTGCAACCACCGGCACACACTCAATACCACTGAACACTACAATAGACTGAAACTATTTAGAACATAAGGTGCGAGGTATACTGGGAGGAGGTCCACGAGCAGTGGCGTCTCGCGACAAGGGAGAGGGGGAGGGACGGGGGAGGGGGAGGAGGGGCGATGAAGCTAATGTTGCAGTCACAAGCTTCACATCTATTACAAAAAACAGCAGAACCAAAAAAATCTGTGCCTGTACATTTTTGATGAAACCGTGTTCAGATCATAATTAATCTGCCCTAAAGACCCTTACGTTTGGGAGATTACGTTATTTGCTTCGTAACGGTACATATAACTAAATAATAAAAGAAAAATGGATTACTTAAATATTCTGAAGTATTCTAAAACAATTAAATAGGTACCAGATGAAATGAGCATAAATGAATTTAAAATTGTAAAGTGAGTGATGGAACAACAAGAAAAAGGGGGAAGGTAAGTCACAAGAATATGGTTACTGATGACAGGGACGAGACGGACGGGGAAAAAAATTATGTGACGTAATTTATAAATGCTCCCAAATGGAAAAAGATAAAATCGGTAGAATACGTGTAAATACTGCATTAAAATAGTCTGATAGAATTAAATAGCTTACTAAAACTAAGGAACAAAACATTCAAAGAAATAACATTTTGTGATATTGGAAAACATAAAATGAATGTCACATAGCCGAGATAAAAAGTTTTATTAAATCAACAAATACGACATTGTAAAGTATCTAATTAAAAAAAAATATGATCAATTAGTAAGATACTCTCATCTGCCAAATAACACCACAGAAACACGTCAGAGTGTTTATGACTCAGTTTGTTACGTATGGCCTTCAATCACTTGTGATCGAACGTAGACGTTAAATTAAAAGCATCGCTGATTTTCGAGACATTTTTTCTAGTCACTAATGCGCATAAAGAAGTTCCTGTTTTAGAAATACAGAATAACCAGGGTTCACTACCCAACGGGGAACAGAATATTTTTTTCTTAGCCAAATATGTGTATGATGTATATTTTTCGCGCCAGTTAAATAGATAACTAAGATACTTTTTTATTTTACAACTAACATTTGCCAGCTGCTTCGCGCGCATGTGCTTTGGTATACGCAGAAATTCTTTACAGTTTGTATTCTGTTACCACATACTACCTTGGAGAGGCATGAATGTCGATATTTCAGTCGCATGTAATTAGTTCCAGCGGACCAAGTTTCGACCGCGAAATAGTTAATCTTTTAATGCGCATGTGATAGAAGCCATGATTCTGGAACGGAATCATTAGCGAAGTCTGTGGTTAGTTTGAAATGTAGATAAGAAATGTTTTTAATTTTTTTTGCTTTCAATAACGCCACATTACTAACGTCATTATTTCAGTAGAATGTAAGTAGTTTCAGACTGTCAAGATTCGATCGCAATATAGTGAATGTATTAATGCGCATGTGACAGTAGCTATGATTTCCGAAGGGCAATACGACAGGTTGTAGTTAGGTTGAAATGCAGCTTGGACCAGAATGACAACTGATTCACCTTGTTACAGAATAAGCGCGATGGATTTAGTTTTATAATTTACGTGATGTAGCATAAGGTTTTAGGATTCCTAGTTACTTTTTAATTTCATTTATTCCATGTTGCTGTCGTCATTAACTCAATAGCACGCAAGAAGTTCCAACTTTATGGCGATAAAAAATACAATCGAAAACAAACATTACAATATCAAGGTTATTAGCATTATTTATTAAAAAAAGAGATCAGTTTATTCTACTGGCCCTGGTTTGAACAGCAGTCAAAATTTGCACACACTTTCCTTGGGCGATATTATTCCAGAATATTTGCACATTGTAGCCACCAAATATATAATTGAGTAAAGTACTTCAAAATATGGGCAGTTTAGCACAGGTTGTTACGCAAGAAATACGTATTATTACCTGTTGATGCTTATTGTATCTCTTTTCCAGACCCATTTTTCGATTAAAAGAAACTCAACATACATATGTTTTACGCGTCCAAAATATATGTAATATGTTTTAAGTATTTTGCTATGTGCCTGTTACAATAAACAACTGCTACAAATAAGGCGGTTCTTTTTTCACTCTATTACAAACCACAGACCTCACTATTCATCCTAATTCATAGTATTCGCGAAATTTTCGCATTGGTCATATAAAGGTGTTTTTTTTTTTTTTTTTTTTTTTTTTTTTTTACAAGCTATTATCTCCCTACAAATATAACCGAAATCGAAAAATCAGATATCATTTTAAAGGTTAAGGTCTCCGATTTGGTCACATGATATTTTAAGAAAGGAATTTTTACGAATTATACCCTTAAAGGACAAAAGTATCAGTATTTCCAAAACGGTTTTGTGCTACAAGCCATTATCCCCCTTGATACCAAACCAAAATCGATAAATGAGGTATCATTTTAGATATTAAGATCTTCACTTAAGTTACATCATAAATCAAGCAGTTCAGAGACAAGCCACTAGAAAGCAGCAGCTCATATCACAGAGATAGTAAACTGTGGTTTTTGTACAGCAAGTGTCTTTTTAGATATTTTTACTGTTTTGCTATTCAATTCCTATGCAAAAATCTTACGCGGGAAATTTTCTCACGGGTTATGAACGCGGCAACATATATCACAGAGGCATGGATATGCTGTGGGTATTTTGTCCAGGTTAATTGTTTTCCGTTAAGGTCAGTGACAGGGAGGCATGCATAAGTTTTATGCGTCCAAAAGTTTTCCCCAATTATTTTATGACATGTAGGTATTTTATTATGTACAAATAAAACTAAAAAAAAAATTACTCCAAATGAGGCGGTTCTTCTTTCATTCTATCACAAACCACCTCACTTTTTATCGTGTCTTTTTGTGAAATTTTCGTACAGACAATCTATTTATCTATAAATCCCATTTTTTAAGTCAATTAAGACGTTATTGCTTAAAATTATTCGCGGTTATAAGATAATGGTATGAATTAAATATTATTTGCATCATAATAATGTACGGAATTACCATTCTTGATTTTTGCATCTTAGTGAGACTCCTAAAACCGAGTATACGTAAAAGAGAACTTCCAGTTGTTTGTTGACATTTTTCTGAGGTTGTATACCTAGGAAAATGTGTCTGGTTACTTCATGACCTAAAAAGTATTTTCCAGGTCTATGCGCCCTGTATCATTGTGAATATTAACTCTTGCTAACGTTGCTTGTTGTGAAAGCTTTTAAGTGTTTGTAATTTTGTTCATGTCTTCTTGTGAGGTGATATAACAACCCACATCATCTTCATAAATTCGAAACCTTAACAATTTTTGCATCATAATAGAAACCATTCATAGTTTTGTCTCTCGTTAGTAGCATAGGTTCTACTGACATATTAAATAGTACCATTGACAGAAAGTATTCTTGTTGAATGGAACGCGTTATTTTGAAAGACCTTGTCACTGTACCATTGATTTGAAGTTTAGAAAAAATATTAGTTATTATTTCTTCCACCTTGACGCCTAGACCAAATTTTCTTAATACTTTTAGCAGATTCTGATAATCCAGGCGATGAATATACCATAAATATTTTCTCGTTTCAATGCCCGTTTCCTTATGCGTCATTTTAGACCATAGACAAAATATTTGCTGTAGTTACAACATCCCTGACGCTTCAATGAGGCACAGAAATGCGACTTTAATTATTTGTGCCTCCTTTAACGATAAAGAGCCATCCATAAATTAAGCCATACGAAATTAATTGTTTTTTTTGGCCAATTTCCCCCCTACCCCGTTAACGTATGACGTAATTTATGGATTGCACCTGAGGGGTCTATACATTACTGGCAGCGTTGAAAATTTTGTCGCAACCTCCGACGATGTTTCTAAGAGTAATGCAGAGGGGACACATCTGCGAACTAGTTACCTCGTTGAGAGGTATTTTTGCATTTCCATCTTCATCCAGCTGGTTTAGATCCTTCACCCGAGTCATCCCTTCAGTAGTTATGCTTAATGTGGGGAAACTTACGTGAACTGTGCGATTAATGTATGATCAACAGCAGAATGTTTTGTAAAAACTGGTTACATTGTGATTGGCTTGTTTCATGCTGCTGACACGTGACAACTAGCGTTATTCGAGTTAGAGTTCATAACCAGCATTTCTCACAAGATTTTATTCTTTAAGCCTTTTCGTTACTGCGTTTAGAACCGACATTCTCAATAACATATCTCCTAACCAATTCATAACTGATAATTATTCTCATGTTAGATGCGCCGGACGCATACTATAATGATATCATTGTCTAAACTGAACACATCAAGGTGTAGTTTAGTTAATTATGGAGAAGTTATTAAAGCAGTAAAACATTGATCTACTGGAGTAAACGATACTCGCGAAACTATTCTGCCAGTGTGAAGTAATGACTTCCTAATACTGAAGCAGTCAATAGAAAGGCGTATTATTTTTAATCAGCACTTAGATTGTAATACAACCTGGACCAGTAAGATACCGCTAAAACTATACTTTCCGATGTCCGTGGTGTATTACAACCTAATCAATGATTACAAATAATTGACCCCCGCTGTATTATGACGTCATTACCGCAAAACATTTGCACCTTTTAAGTCAAGATGGGAATCTATAGAAATTATGAGCCTAATTCCTTTCAATTTGACGTTTAATTCAAGTATGAACGACACGATTAACAGTACTGCATTAAGTAAAAATAATAATGTCTGATGCTTTATCCAAAAAATTGTTGATGGCTATATCATTTATATGTAAAATTCACAAATTAAGATACAATATACCATGCTATAGTGCTGGCCAGAACAATTGGCGGGTCTCCTAGAATGCGCCGTTGCCAAACCACGCGCTTAGCAGTTGTATTCACCTTTTTACTTGAAGTAATAGTTTATACTGTATTTTAAATAATTTATAATCGAAATTTTGTGATAAAATATTGATTTATTTCATTTCGTTAAGAAAGTTATGTTCGTGTAAATGCATTTGATATAACTGAAGAATACTTTCTCGAGAAATTAAGAAAACGTATTGAATTACTCTTCTTTATTTTATTTGTGGCTAAGCACGTATTAAATTTTATTTACAACTAAAATCAAAATTATACTTTGTTATCCTCTGCACTGAAAAACTTGCAAAATTGACGACAAAATTATATATATATATATATAGACTATAGAATTAAAATTGCTGTATACCAAAAATTTATATGTAGAAAAGAAGTATGGCCACTGAAGTTCTTTTTATAAAAATCAACCATGATAAAAGTAAGCAAAAATGTTATATTGTCATCATGAATATTATTAGAAAGCCAAATGTTTTTAAGCAAAATTAATAATATCCAACAGTAATATCGTAACTTACTACCAACAATAAAACAAGTTAAATATGAGTTTGGGGTTTTAAATAACATTAACACAGCAAATGTTTATAGTATCTTAAACTGTTAAGTACAAGCTATTAAAGTTGCTCAGTAATTGATAAGTTTATTGCGTAATATGTTAAATGTTCTTTAATACCTTACTTGTCATTATTCATCTCCATCAACGCCTTCTTCTTCATCATCATCATCTTCCACTTCTTCGCTGCTCTCGTTCTCTGTCGTTGAATCTTCGTTGAGGTTGATTATAAGAGGCTCGATTACATTATCTCGGACCACTTCCTTTTCGAAATCTTCTGTTTGCAGTTTTTCGGTATGGTAAACACATTTCTGCCACTGTTCGACGGTGACGTTTTCCAAGGCTTTATGCAACAAACGTTCGACATCGGCGATTTTGAAAGTGTTGTTTTTCTCCGCCACTTCTCTTTTGACTTGGGCCCAAATGAGCTCTATCGGATTGTACTGGCAATGATAAGGGGGTAATCGGACTACTTCATGTCCTCTTTCGTTTGCAAGTACATCCAACTCATACACCGGTTCTTCTTTATTCATGCGAACCTTCTCCAGCATCTCAGCTCTAGTCTCCGTAGGCAAAAACGAAATTTTCTTTTCTGTTAGCCAAGCAGCTATATCAGCTTTCGGCGATTTGGTTGTTGGAGCTCGGTTTATCACTGCCGAATGATATTTGGCGTTGTCCATGACGATGATAGAACCTTCCTCCAAAAAATTCAAAAATCTGTTGAGAAACCAATCTTTAAACGTCGTTGTATTCATTTCTGAGTGATAATCTTCAGATTTGTTGGTTTTGCTGCATCTGTAGACCAACTTACTTTCCTGGAGAAAGCCTGTCTTTGCTGAACCCGCATGCAAAACAATTAGCCTTGCCCCTTTTCCGACAGGTACCTTTAAGCCCCCACTTTGATTTGAATTCTGCCAGATATTTTTTAAAGAATGGTTCTGAGTTACCCAAGTTTCATCTAAGTAAAAAATGGGTCGCGTGTCACCTGAGCTACGAAGGGAGCTCATTTTCCTCAAAAATTTGACTCTTGAGGACACTAAGTCGTTTCGCTCAAGCAAAAATCGCCTACCATCATTCTGACGCCTGTATTTAAACCCTATATTGTTCAATATGCGTCTTACAGATCGTGCAGATCCTGTAAAATTTATCTTCTCTTTTAATATTTTTCTTAATTTTTCTGAGGTAGGGTACTCACCACGGTCGTAAAATTCGTGTACTGTTCTCCTGACAATGTCCCTGTCAAAGTCGTTAAGCTTTGTTATAGTGCTGTATTGTTTCACATTTTTCTTTGGAGAAACAAACGTAGGCGATTTTCCCTCACGACACACTCGCTGGACAGTTCTCAAACTAACACCACAAGCTTCAGCGCAAATAGCCTGTACATTCCCTAAATTTCTTCGCAATATGGTTGTTTTTTGCGGTAACAAATCACTACAGTTTTTTATTTCATTAACATCAAGTACGTCCATATTTTTCAAGTCTTTTCTTACCAGCGTACATGTAGAAGACAAAATTTCACCATCATTGTCCACAAGGAGTTTGAAATATTTATATACACTGTGAATGATAGATTTACTCTGCCGGCGAAACTCTGTTGTCTTCTTCAGCCGCGGTGGTTCTGCTGTCGATGACGTGCGTCTTGTTGGGAGTCGTTAGGCCGGAAACACCTGGAGTAGGAGAATAAGTCTCTTCCTGAGTATCCATTTTTAGTAGCACGATTCTCTTGCTAAATTACCGTTATTACAATTTACTGCACTTTTTGTTCGGTAAAATTAGGACACTAAATTACTGTAATTAATAAATAACTAAAACGAATTATTTAAATCGCAAAACGCTAAAATCAAAATATTCTCTCTCGAGCAAGCTCACCCTCACACTGACACAAACTCCGATTCACACGTTCACACATTTTTTGTGTGTTGAAAGGGAGGTGGAAGGTTTGGGGTGGGCTGCCGCTTGGACTAGGCAACACAGGCCGCACAGCGTTGCAATTTTCAGGTGATAGAAAGAGAGCGCATCGCGAGTTTGTCCCCAAGTACGGCAACAGCGCGTTAACACTGACCCGCCAATTCTTCTGTCCACAGCTATAGCTACAGTACATTAATAATCTACATTGAAATATTTGAAATAAATAGTCTGTAGGCGAGACCATTCTCGATGAAGAAATTGCTTGAAAATCACTGCGTGGAAATAGAGGAACTGGTATCAAACACTGATACGCTGCATAATTTCTGATAAACGTAGACTGTACTGGTAAAATATATTCGATTTTATCAATTATTGTGTCTCGTTTGCCTTTCTGGTCAAACACCTCGAAAGCTTATAATATATGAAAACAAACGCTTCCTGTTCGGACATGGGTGCAATACGTTTGCACAAGGGAACAGTTGACATTCGTCAGTTCTGCTGCGGATGCGCGTACTGAAGAGTTGCTGATGCATTAGCTCTAAAAATATCGCGCATAAACTACTATGCAAATTAAATGTCATTTCTGTGTTACAATTAACTTAATGTTTTCAAATGTTCATGATTACCAGAAGCGAACCACAAAATAATTAAGCTTCAAAGTGTTACATCAACTGTATGCGCAAATAGTTATTCCCTTTCCAACAATGTATTACGCGCAGCAAAAAAATTTATGCCGCGTTTACATTCTCGCGTGAGGAAGCACGAGTCGATGCGAGACAACACGAACACGAGAATGTGAAGTGTGCTCGCGAAATCTGGCATCGCGTAGTTGCTGGCGAATGCCGCTCGCTTCGATGGCAGTTTCTTAGCGCGAGCACATTGTCCATTCAGCATTTGAAACAATTTTTAACGACAGATCGCAAAATTCCTATTAACCCAGCCTAATTAAATCTCTCATTAATATTTGCATGCTCTTACTTATTATTTTGTTATCGAATTAATTAGTTTTGTATCATTAATTCAAATTCGATTTTAATTGAAGACTAAAATACATGCGATTCTCTTTTAGCAAACTAAAATAAGTATAGTAAACAACAAAAAGTTAAATTAGTTCATTTAAGTATAACACATTTTTATTTCCCTTCTTTATTTCATTCTCTAAGACAGTATGAATAGTTTTACCAAACTCATATACAAATATTGTACAAATAGAAAATACTTCTGAAACTGTCTCCAGCAGCAAAAACCATACGGTTACGGCTAATCGAAATTTTTCTGGTGTTGGTATCCTGAATCTAGTCTTTTGTTTTGATGTTAAAGGTTTACTTTTTCTCAAAGTCAGCTTGTGACATTCTTAAGAATTTCGAAGAATCTCCAGAGTCTTCACGTACTATGTTTTGGAACATCATTAGTATACTTTTCTTGAAAGTGTAATAATATTTAATGAAAATAAAAACACTACCATAAATATACTACTTTGTGTTTGATATTTTATTCAGCACAAAAACTAAAATAAAATAATAACTTCTGAGATTATATATATGTACTACAATAATTCTGATTTTACATGTCATCCATGAATGAATTGCAGTGAGAGTGTAAACTCAGCTCGTGCCAGCGCTCGGGCACGGACATTTCGACGAGGCGAAACGCGAGAGGAGAGTGTAAATGCGGCATCATACAATCAAATTATAATCCAAGAAGTTTGTGATTTGCACGTTAGTAAGATATAATAATTAGTATGATTTTACTAATCATACTCCATAGAAAATATAATCGAAATCTTGGTATATTTTGTGCAGAGATTTATTCTATTCATCAACAATTATTAGCTACATCGTTTTCGGAATCGTAAAACACTTGTACCTGAAATGTTTTCGCGTTTCTGGCGTGAAACGAACAGTTGTAGCCAAGTACAACAACAATAATAATAATCAGAGATGGGAAAAGATCAGCGGCGTATATTTAGAAAACGACCAGACTTAATCCAAACGCCCCCGCTCGAAGGAAACGAAGTGAGCGTATAGAGAGCAACTGTTCACGGTGACAGGTGATCGACAGGGCGTAGTGCAAGTTACATTCATATTCTGCAGGCAGGGGCGTAGCTACTATGGGGCTAGGCGGTGCAGTGCACGGGGGCCCCTACGCTCAGGGGTCCCCTACGCTCAGGAGGCCCCCAAGCGCAGTTCAGAGGCCCACAAGCAAACTGGCCAATTTTTTTTGGGGGGGGGGGCTGAGACACAGGAAGCCCCTCTCGGTGCTCCCAACCACTGCTCAGGGGGCCCCTAAGCACAACTCATGGGCCCCATCCTCAGCTCAGGGGGTCCTTACCAGCAACACAAAGTGAAAAAAGGGTCACCCATCTGAGGGCCCAAAATAAACTTTTTGCACCGGGGCCCTTGTTGACCTAGCTACGCCACTGTCTGCAGGATCAAAAGTTCACAACGTTCCTGACAGATTTTACTTGCAGAATTCTGGACACTAGTGATCGCCCAGGGGTCGTAATTCTACCGTAATTCATTATTTAGTTTCTTTCGTGAAAGAGTAATGATGATTATTTTAATCAATTTTTTACATTCTATTAACCGATGGTTCATTTGAATTTAGTCAATCATACAACGATTTAAAATATTCATTTTGACTCAAGGCCCATAAAACATGATAACATGAAGTAAACGCATTCATTCCCCCTGAAGTAACTTCTGATTCCAAATGTTTTGCATTTCAAAACCTACATTATAAATTCGAAAATGTCAATGACATTTAATGCGCATTTAAATGTATCCATAAAAATAATTTCATCATTTTGTGTGTTCACTATTTAAATTTCGTCTATTATCATTTTGAATTTCACGCAAATAGGTTCTTCTTTTTTGTCTCTCTCTTTCTCCGACTTGTCAAGGTTTATATCAAGGGATAATGGAAGGAGGTGCAAAAATCTGAATTAAAAAAAATCGTAATGAAATTACTGAAATTGAAAAATCAAAAGTCCTTTAACATATAGTATCTGGCAGAAGTACTCCATTCCTTTTGGAAATTTTCCTTTTATAACTTCAAAGATTGTGTACTTCATGCGAGTCTTTTGTTTCACCAATGACCACAGAGTATCTCAATACTGGGAATACACGTCAGATAGTTGGCTCCGATCCGATTTCACGCACACACTCGTTCACGAAGTTAATCTTTATTTAATAATGTATTTTATGTATTAACTATGCTTATTATATTTTTTTCTTTACTGTTGATCAAAGATCACAGACGTTGGCATAATCACTAAGTATGGTTCCCAATTAAAAAAAAAAAAAAAAAAAAAAACAACAAAACAATTGAATGTAAACAACGAATGTTTTATTTCATTTATTTTAATGTGTTTGTAACACATATTATATATACATTTTAGCTTTCTGCACTTCTTCTCCATATAAACTTTAACTGTGCCAAATCGCACACTCCTCCGTTTGCGCAATATTCTTAAAAAGGGATCCGAAGTTTTTGTTTAGCGTATTAATATATAGATTCTTTGACAGAAAGTACAATGTTTAAATTCCTCTTTTCTTTGGGAGAACTATTGCTACATAGTTCTTTAACATTTGTCAGCGCGTCTTCAACACAGTTTACGTAACCAGAACACGTCATATGGACTATTGTGGCCAGCTGATCTAACATATTTGTAATTCTGCTCCATAGCTAGTCCTGCTGTCGTAGAGGAATTCTTAATGTGATGATGCTCAGTTGTTATTGCTAACACATCTTTGACCTGAATAGCGATTAGCAAGGGACGTGCTGAGTTTGTCCTCCGTTATTCTAATATCGTACAGAATCGTTTTGACTGTCGAACAGTAAATTAAATTTATTAAATGGCTTCAGCCATTTCTATTTCATAATTAACAGCAATGAATACATGGCTCAATCAAGATCAACCCTAATGAAAACTATTCTCTCATTTCATTTAGTAGTATTAAGTTTATTTTTACAGAACTACATTATTCTGAAACGTTCCTTTTATGTAAGATACGTTCTCTGAAAATTTATAAATCCTGTACACTGCGTCCAAACTGAGAACACAATGACTCCTGCTTCGATGAAAATTAAGACCTCATTGTTGTATGTTTCCAACCACACGCCGGCTTATGATCAGAGTAAGGGGGGGGGAACCCTGCTTGCCTTTAATTTCCAAAACTATACTGTGCTAATCTTTAAACGACAAATGTGGCTATTAACTTACTGCAGCAAGCTCTAGATGTAAATGTATATCATTGATCAGCAGCAGGCTATGTACTCAAAATAAGGACTGAATCGAGATGGAAACAGAATTAAAATTTCAGAACATTACGTCGCCTAAGTCGACAGTTACGAATATGGTGAAAGTCGCCCTGCAGAATGTATTCGTGAATGACATAAATGATGTACTGAATGAACGATGATGCTATAAAACCCAGAGATGGACCATGGTTTCCTAATCTACACGATCGTCAGTTCACTAGAATCTTACGTTACCGCAGCTCTACGTGACGTCACGTGTGGTTAATATTTATAATAATAATATACTAAATACTGTTGCGTTTCAAGCGGTTGAAGTTTCAAATTTCAAGCAGAAATTTTAGTGGAGGTTGTAGTTAGGTAGTAAAACATTCTGCAGCATATAACTATTCAAATTCCGTTTTTTTTTTGTTTTTTTTTTTGTAACTGCTTTACGTCTCTTTTTAACATCGAGGGCTTTAGAGACGGGAAAGGATGGGGGGCAAGGATGGGGGCAAGGAATGGGAAGGAATTCGGCCATGGCCTTTTGAAGGAAGCATCCCGGCATTTGCCTGGAGTGATTTGGGGAAACCATGGAAAACCCAAATCTGGATGCCCGGACGGGGATTCGAACCGCCGTCCTCCCGAATGCGAGGCGAGAACGCTAACCGTTACACCGCCCCGCTCGGTTCAAATTCCGTGGTACGGCATGAAACATGAAGCTTGCTACTTCATAGGTGGCTTGTAGGACGTCACTATTTGTAAGCAGTTCCAAGCGGTAACGTATACTTGTAATATTCCCGATGTTGTAACGGAAGACATTGACTGGTAAAGAAAGCACGTTATGAATAACGTTATCAACGATTCGTTATTACCGGATATGCAGTGTTGCTACTGGCGGTTCTTAAAGAAGAAATACTGCAAGAAAAATGAAAAGCTGAATGGAAATTATGGAACTTAAACAAAGTTTCCTTTCGCTTAAATGATATAAATACGAGACATCCAAGGACTGTAATACTACTTAGAGGTTATTAGCTAGTATTTAGCTGCTGGAAAGTATAAAACATCATACAACAAACCGCCCAAACAAAAATCGTTTCTGTTATCTCTGTCAATCGGTTTGTTTGATGATACTGGATATTAATACTTAGTTTCTTGTTTTTCGTCTTGAATAAATTTCATTTCCAAATTCTGCAAAAAAAAAAAAAAAAAAAAAAAAAAAAAAAGCTATAGACACGCATAGACAAGAGCAATACTGTCATTCTGGCCTCGCATTCGGGAGGACGGCGGTTCGAATCCCCGTCCGGGCATCCAGATTTGGGTTTTCCATGGTTTCCCAAATCACTCCAGGCAAATACCGGGATGTTTCCTTCAAAGGGCCGTGACCGGATTCCTTCCCATTCCTTGCCCCAGTCCTTTCCCTTCTCTAAGACCTCACTGTTAGAGAGACGTTAAGCAGATAAAAAAAAGCAGTACTGTGCCAAGTGAAAATAAGCCAAACAGTGAAACCAATGATCACTCATGAACAACGAAGTTGATCAAAATGATATAATTAACAACTAATATGTGACTAATTTAACAGCAAATGAATTAATTTGTCTTTACTGTCCGAGAGATCCCGATGGGTATTTTGGAGGTCTGTGACAACTTTCAGTGAATTTGCCTTCTAACTTAGCCGGTAATCTTATCGGGTTTAAATTGGAGCGTCCATAAACTACGTGGCTCGGTCTATGGAAGGGGAAGGGGTTGGCTGGAAAGTTAAAATAAGGTACAGAACACACACCAGCATGTGAATATTTATTTCCGCCATTTAATTATCTCCGTATGTAATTTTCGATAATTTTGCAAGAGAAAACAGTTCAAAATGTCTCCGAATCAATATGGAAAAAAGCTCTGTGCCACGCGCAGGTGGGGAGGGTGGTGGGGAGGGGGGGGGGTTGAGGCAAAATCCGTGTCGGGCTACGCAGGAGGCCAAAATGGGGCTTCGTAGTTTATAAACGCTCCCAAATACAACCGGCTATACTTCAGGTCGCAAAATGATGAAAGTATTCTTGAACGAACTTTATAAGTTTTGACTATTAAACAACAATAATCGTATCGTAGGAGTGGTGGGGTTTAAATGCAGCCTGTACTGAAATATCAGTTGGCATTCTGATATATATCGCAAGCAACAATGGTTGAGGAACTTATTTTCAACCACACGTTCTTTCTTAAGCGCCAAGTTTTTGACGACATTACTCAATGCGGAGGAAAGTTGTTCCACGCACATCGTAATCAATACAGGCAGGTCCAAATCGATACCTAATGTTACGCATGACACCATAAGGTGTGAGGATTTCAATATTTATTTTTAATATACTTGTATGTTGCTTTTATTGGCACGATATTACTTATATATCAATAATTCAGTTACATATACTTCCAAATGTATCGTAAGCTATAGAACTACTAGGTAACCGTTAGTTTTAAGTGAAATTCGAATTGCACAGCACCCAAGCGTATTTGCAAAAGTCAGTTTAAGGGTCCTTCAGGGGTTACGTGTGAAGACAAGAGGAGAACGAAGAGAGTTTATATTGGCGCTGAGTAGGGTTCGGATCT